>MDKI01137729.1:0-11624 GCA_005239505.1 Nicotiana paniculata | reverse complement strand
GATCTTTTATTTCTTAGATTTATATGGTATATATAATCTCGACATTTCTCTTCCTACATAAAACACAACACATTGATGAACAAATGAAATGATAAATAAGGATTGATGAACAAATGAAATGATAAATAAGGTCAAGAGAAACCTCATAATAAAGCTCTTAAATTTTATTACTTTGTGCAATTATTCTTTCGCAATGCTGAATGAATGCACCAAAAGAAAACAAGGTTGCCAAAATCATTAACTCCTTGCCAAGAAATGAGCAAAACATCCAAAACACAATTTCAACCTATGAAAGGAGTAAGAAATTGATCTCCATTAATCACTCGATGACTCTTTGATGAGAATACTGTAGAATCCCGTGTCTAAACCCTTTTTTTTTTGGTAATTCAACTTTTCATTAATAACTAAATAGCATCTTTACAAAGCATAGCAAGCTACTCCCAGCTTAGCTAGTTCATAGAAATAGACATCAACCTTTTTACATACAAAGGATCCTATACTATCCAACTGTCAGCTAGAAGATCAATTCTTGCACTAGGAACTTCACATTTCCAGTATCTCTCAAACTACACATACATGCTATCTCGCTTGCCAGAGTGTTAGAGTCTTTTTGTACATATTCAAAGATCCTTTTATTTCACTCCCTCCATAACATATGAATGGATTCAGTATAAGCCATTTTCAGAAGCTTTGCTGGAGGAGATTACCCCTTGATGTGTTGACATATATATTCTAAAAGTGTTCATCCCAAGCCTTGTACCCTGTCAATTTGCAAGTCATCCACAACCTTAATCTGTTCCACATGTGTTTAGAATATTGACATTCAGCAAATATATGATCCCTTGTCTCATTGTTAGATTGACATAAAACACATGTATGATCTACATTCAGTCCCCATTTACTCAGTCTGTCTACTGTCAGCAGTCTTCCATGACATTGGAGCCACATAGTAACTATGGCTTTTTGTCTTGCTGCATTCTGGTACATTAGTTTCCTCCAACTAATCTTAGGATGAGATGGTATCAGCTGTAGATATATTTGCTTTATAATGCTCTTCTGGACTTCCAGTGGTCTTTGCATCTACTATATGACTTCTCTTGCCTCCAGAATTTTTCTTACCATCCAACTTGCCTTCTTTGGGATTGGCATGACTTCTGGACAGTGATCTTTAATGTAGAAAGCATGAATCCATTTAATCCAAAGTTTATCCTGCTTCTGTGATAGGTCCCAGTATGATTTAGCAATAGCAGCTTTGTTCCATATTACAATGTTACATAGATTCAGTCCACCAACTACCTTAGGAAAACAGACTTTGTCCCAAGCAACAAGAGCCTTATTTGCAATTTCATTTCCCCCATACCACATATAGCATCTACAATGGGCATCAATCACTTTAATCACCTTGGATTGCAGAGCAAAGATTTGACCAATACGACTGGATTCCAAACAGTACTGTTTGAATCAATTTCTTCCTTCCAGCATATGACAGTTTCTTTGGTGTCCAAGATGTTAGTTTAGCCACTATCTTATTGATGAGTGGTTACCACTGGATTAGAAATAGCCTTTTTGTTTCTAAAGGTATCCCCTAGTACTTAAAAGGAAGTTTCCCTTTAGAATAGCCCAATAGTAGACATATTTCTTCAATTTCTTTCTCCCTCATACCTCCACAGTATATTGCACTCTTAGCTAGATTATCCTGTAGCCCAAAAGCAGTTGAAAACACCAAGAAACATTCCTGTAATCTCCTTCTTGATTCAGTGTCACCTTATGCAAATAATAATAGATCATCTGCATAGCTCAGATGAGTGATGTGAAGCCTCTTGCATCTGGGGTGATATTTAAATTCTTTATCTTCTTTCAGTTCATTGAATAATCTACTCAAATACTCCATAGCAATTGCAAATAGAAAAGGGGAGATTGGATCCCCTTGTCTCAAACCTCTAGGAGCATTGAAAGGCTCCAAAGTCTCACCATTTAACAGAATAGTGTAATTGACAATTTTTACACATGCTGTCACGACCCAAATCCCAATTTAGGTCGCGATGGTGCCCAACTTCGATGTCAGGCAATCCAACCTTAATTTACTAATGATCCCTTTTTAATTTATAAACAATTCACTATTGTTAAGAGGTTTTTCTTTCAAAGCATAAATTCGAAGTAAATTAGTGACTTAGACAACCAAAAGTGAGCACTAAATATAGTAATCACCAGCATCATTACAACCCAAAATAATAGAATATCCACTATGTGGGCATACCAGGAACTGGCATCACAGGTCTACGGGCATCTAATAGAAACAGGTATCCAAAAGAAGATACAAGTTTTCCCTACTGTCTGAAGAAAAGTAATACATACATAACACAAGAAAAGAGGAACTCCAAGGTGCTTCCAGAGAGACACGTCAGGGAAAGAAGCTCACCGAGAAGTCCACGCCAAGTATACGTCAGGGACGAGCTCCCGATAAATGCCCAGATCCACCTGCCGCAGAGCCTGTACAATTAAGTATAGAAACGTAGCATGAGTAGATAAACAAATATGTATCCAGTGAGTATCTCGCCTAATCTCCAAGAAGTAGTGACGAGAAGTAGACGTGATACTTACTAGGGTCAACATTTCTAAATAACATAATTTAATAAGAACTAGGCAGGCATAACACTCGTAGTAATAACAAAGACATAAAATATCAAGTATAGTTGTAATTACCTTTGCATGTCAAATTTCACTAGCATATAATGTACTAAATTCCCTTTTTCACGTGAAACATTTTATAAAATTTCAGCAAAATTCCATTAAATTATATAGCACATAGTAGGCCGAATGTATACGACCGAAGCATCGCAAAAATAAATGTGCACTGCCGAGGGTCGAACGGCTCGAACCATAGATGCATCTATTACGCCGCTCGCGAATCAAACATGTGACGCGGTTGACATAATGATAGGGCTATCCTGCTCATGAATCATACATGCGACGCGGATTCCGTATACATACACATAATTTTTCAGCATTTACGGATTTTACAGAGATTGTACGTAAAAACAAGAAATTAAGCAATATGATTTTTTTGAACATATCTTCCTAATAATTTCACACCAAATTCAAGGATATTATGCAACTCAAATACATTTAGGGACACACATAAGGCACATAAAAGCATGCTTGTGAGCCCTAGAACTACCCAACATAACATAATAGTAGCTACGCACGGACTCTCGTAACTTCGTGCGTGTGTAGCCCCCGCAAATAAGGACATGTAATTATTTATGATCACCTATGGGGAAAATTATTTATGATCACCTATGGGGACAATTACCTCTTATAAGGTTAGAAAGGAGACTCACCTCGTGTAGAATCCTACTTCTCGGGTCAAGAACGCGCCCGAACCTCCAAACTCGCCTCTCAAGGACTCGGAACTAGTCAAATGTTGAATACATGAAACAATCTATGCTCAAAAGTATGAAATTTATCTAATTAAGTAGTTATTTCAACCTACTTTGAAAAATCCCAAAAATACACCCCAGACCCACATGCTCGGATTCCGGAAATTCTTGAAGGAAACACTTACCCATACCCTAAGGGTCATTAATATATGATTTTTGTATGATTTCATAGCTAGTTTAGTGGGTCATCCTCCAAATTCAATAAAGCCCTAGGTTTTTACTCTAACCCTTGATTTTTCACTAATTAAGAGGTTAATCTACCTAGGATTTCATATATTAAACTAATATTAGAGTAGAAATCACTTACCTTTCAGTAGCTAGGTGGATTGGCCCTTTCCCAAGCTCCCTAAGTCGAATATGGTAGAAGAAAAAAAGGGAAAATGAACATTTCCCGTGTTTAAAAGAACACACTGCCTTCAGTAGTTCCGCACCTGCGGCTCAAGGGTCGCACCTGCGAGCAATAGCTCGCACCTTCGGAAAATAGGACAAGGGCCTGGGCTCGCACTTGCGGGCAGGAGTGCGCACCTGCGAGAACTGAGTAGCCACCCTGGGGGTCGCACCTGCGAGCAATAGCTCGCACCTTCGGAAAATAGGACAAGGGCCTGGGCTCGCACTTGCGGGCAGGAGTGCGCACCTGCGAGAACTGAGTAGCCACCCTGGGGGTCGCACCTGCGAGGCTGGAATAGCAGGAGCGGTATCGCACCTGTGACAAGGCAACCGCACCTGCGGTCATACCAGATCAGGTGTACCAGCAACTGCTTCAGCTGGTTTTTGGCCTTGTTTGGTGCCCGAGAGGCACCTGGGCCCACTCGAGCCCCCTTCCAAATATACAAACAAGTACCAAATCATAATACAGACTCGCTCAAGCCTTCGGAACAAGCACAACAACGCTAAAACTCAAAATCACACCTCAAAACCCCTAGAACCAAACTTAAGAACTTTAAGTTTCTTGAATTCGCTAACAATGTGCCGAACTGACCTATACTACTCGAAATGACACCAAATTTTGCAGGCAAGTTATGAATGACATAAAAGAACTATTCCCGGTCTCGGAATTCCATTTGGACCTCGATAACACAAAAAAAATGTTCCAAACAAAATTTCAAACTTAAGGAAACTCAAATTCAGATATTGGGCGCCGAAACGCCCCCGGATCATCGAAAACCCATTTCGAACATACGCCGAAGTTCGAAATCATCATACGAAGCTACTAGAACTGTTGAAACTCGATTATGAGGTCGTTTAATCTAGATGTTGGCCGAAGTTAAACTTGGCCTTAAAGGACAACCTCAAGGAACCAAGTGTTCCTATACCAACCTAAACTCTTCCGAATCCCAAACCACCCGTCCCCGCAAGTCATAAATCACAATAAGCCACTATGGGAAGTTTCATTTAGGGGAACAGGGTCCGATAACACAAAACGACCGGTCGACTCATTTCATTCTCCATCTCTTAAACAAACATTCGTCCTTGAGCGAGTCTAGAATCATAACTGAAGTGCTGAATAAATTTGGATATCTGCTTCGCATGTCCTCCTCAGACTCCCAGGTCGCCTCCTCAACTGGTTGGCTCCTCCACTTGACCTTTATGGTAGAGACTCTCTTGGATCTCAACTGGAGATCCTGCCTGTCAATAATAGGAACTGGCTCCTCCTCGTAGCCCAACTTCTCACCAACTGAATAGTGCTGAAATCAACCACGTGAGAGAAGTTGGCGTGGTACCTCCGGAGAGTGGATACATGAAAGACCGAATGAACTCCTGATAAACTGGGAGGTGAAGAAAGCTCATAAGCAACCCCTCCAACTCGCCTCAATACTTCGAAAGGACCTATAAACCTCGGGCTCAACTTGCCCTTCTTTCCGAACCTCATAATACCATTCATCGACGAGACTTTCAACAAAACCTTATCTCCCTCCATAAATGATACATCATGCGCCTTATGATCCGCGTAACTGTTCTGTCTGGACTGTGTTGTGCGAAGCCTCTCTTGAATCAACTTCTCTTTCTCCAAAGCATCTCTCACCATGTCGGTGCCATATAACTTAGCCTCGCCAGGCTCAAACCACATCGCCGACCATACAATGGCTCAAATGGAGCCATCTCGATGCTGGACTGGTAACTATTATTGTAAACAAACTCGGCCAAAGGCAAGAACTGGTCCCACTGACCTCTGAAGTCAATCACACATGCCCTGAGCATGTCCTCCAATATATGAACTGTATGCTCCAACTGACCATTAGTCTTAGGGTGGAATGCTGTGCTGAGATCTATCTGGGTACCCATATGACTGTGCAACGCTCTCCAGAAGTGCGAGGTGAAATGAGGACCTCGATCTGATATAATGGACACCGGTACACCGTGCAACCAAACTATCTCCCGAATGTAGATTTGGGCCAATCTCTCAGAAGTATAAGTAATAGCCACTGGAATGAAATATGCTGATTTGGTCAATCTATCCACAATGACCCAAGCCGCGTCAACCTTCCGCAAAGTCCAAGGCAACCCAACACGAAGTCCATAGTGATGCGCTCCACTTCCACTCAGGAATGGGCATCTACTGAAATAGGCCTCCTGGCCTCTAGTGCTCACACTTGACCTGCTGGCAATTAAGACACCTAGCCACGTACTCCAAAATGTCCTTCTTCATCTGCCTCCACCAGTAATGCTGCTACAAATCATGATACATCTTTGTAGCACTAGGGTGAACAAAACACAGAGAATTGTGTGTTTCCTCTAGAATCCTCTCCCTCAGGCCATCAACATTAGGAACACATACCCGGCCCTGAAGTCTCAGAACACCATCCTCGCCAATAGTAACCTCCTTGGCACCACCCTGAACCACTGTCTCCCGAAACTCTGCCAAGCACAGATCATCAAACTGCCGAGCCTTAATTTCACCCAATAACGAAGACTGAGCAACCACATATGCTAGAACTCGACGAGGCTCTGAAAGGTCTAATCTTACCAGGCGATTAGCCAAAGACTGAATGTCCGAGGCTAGAGGTCTCTCCTCTGCTGAAATATAAGCCAAGCTACCCATACTCTCCGTCTTCCTGCTCAAAGCATCTGCTACCATATTCGCCTTGACCGGATGATAAAGAATGGTGATGTCATAATCCTTTAGCAACTCAAGCCACATTCGCTGCCTCAAATTAAGATCCCTCTGTTTGAACAAGTTCTATAAGCTGCGGTGATTCGTATAAACCTCACAGGACACCCCATACAAATAGTGACTCCAAATCTTAAGCGCATAAACAATCGCCGCCAACTCCAAATCGTGCACAAGATAATTCTTCTCATGAACCTTCAGCTGGCGTGAAGCATAAGCAATAACTCTCCCTTCCTGCTTGAATACACACCCCAAGCCAACACGTGAAGCGTCGCAATATACTGTATACATCCCAAAACCTGAAGGCAATACCAGGACTGTATACTGTATATAAGCGAGTTGGTTAACAAATTCTAAGCGTGCTGCTACCGTCCCTTCCTTGTGGTCCCGGAGGAGTTTAGGACCTCTAAATTTTTGTAGTTCTAGACAATCCTAAGGTGTTTTAAAAGGGAAAAAATTTAGGCGACAAACAAATAACATGCAGGACTTGTCAAATAAAGGGAAAGAAGTAAGAAGGCTCATGTTTACCTCCACATGTATATAGCAAATAAGCAACACGTCTCATACACAATGTTTAGATAAATTTCTGAGAAAGAGTCCTAGGACAGGATGTCTAGGTGAACATTAATATACAAATTATGCAAAAGTTTTTTACAAATTCCTGTAAAACTTAGCAGTAAACAATAAAAAATAGAGTTTCCAATTTTATGCAAGGAGATTAATTATCTAAGTCTTGCCTAGGCGTGGGACTATACACATTCACGGTTACAGGAGTTATTTAAACAATTTGAGATTATTTCAACCTATGGGCATGCTGATCTAGGTGATAGATATTGTAATAAGTGATTTATACTAATTTGTATTTACAGACAATGATACCTACGCGTGAGGCTGTTTTAAAACCTTTTCATGGACAATTATTTATCTAGTCGAAATAGACATAATTCAAAACAGATGCAGACAGAGTCCTACGAGCAAGATATCTAATGGACACAAAGAATGACTACTTTTTATTTAGGCAGGATTATTAACCTAGTAGCTGGATCTCTAAGTGAAAGTACTTATGCAGAATTAAAGCATGGAATAGTGATATGTAGTACACTGAAGCAATAAACGTGAATACCCTAAGATCAGGATATCTAATGCACATGTTTAAGATGGTTTGAATTCAAATACGTAAACTCTAGAACATGATTTCTAATGCAGATTTACAGAATGTAAAGCCTATAGACATGATTTTTACCCGACTTTACCTACAATATCATACAACTACCCTCTATTTTCATTAGTCACCTCAATATCTGTTTACAAATAATTATTACAGAACAATGATTGAATAAATTACATAAACAAACCATAAATTAAGCTATAGGGAGGCTGAAACAGGCCTAAGGCAAACCTGGGAATGCCAAGCCTTCGATAGTCTCAAATGCCAAGGATTTCGTTGCCAAGTTTGTGTCCAGGTGTGTCAGAGTTCCCTAAGGACCTCAAGGATCCGGGGCAGTGCTCACACCTAGACTTTTCATAACAGGGATTGAGTAAGTGCAGTGTGGAAGGGCCAGCCCCAGTGTGCCATAGTTCAAAGGAATCTCAGGGGATTCCAACGCAGTACACACACTGGAGGGGAAAAACCTAATGATCTAAGAGTAAAGTGAGAGTGCTTGACATAGTGTTGAAAATATTTTGACAAGAAAACAATATTGAAATGACTCTATAAGAAAGAGGTTTTCTAAAAAAAGTATAACTGATTTAGTAGTAAAAATAGTTTGAAAACAATGGGAACACTCATAGAAAATCAGCAAACAACCTAATTGGCTACAGAACAAACAGGTCAAACAACACTTAACAACGAATTTCACACAGGGTTATAGGACTTGGGGACACATAGAATACACATCAGTGTATAGAAGCAGCACATAAACAACATAATGCACATAAGCTTTCAAGAATTTTATAGGATTAAGAAGTTAGTCATACAGTTGGTGGTAGAGACATAGAGCAAAGATCACATAATAACCATGTGGAAAACATACTGGACCAGTTAAGCATAGAGCCAGAGTTACTTTAGGATACTATCACCTTAGCAAAGCAGATTAAACCAGAACCTAAGTAAACATATTAGGCAAACAATCATAAACATTCATAATCAAACATGTTGACATACTTAACAAGTAGATTGAAACATGCTGGATAAAACAGTAGGCATAATTAGACATACTAATCACAGGTTTAATAAAACCAAATTCAGATATGCTAGGTGAAACAGTAATTAATCAATGTAATTTAAACATACAAGACTGGAACTCAATGAACTAAAGCAACAATAGAACACATAGAGTTTGGACTTTGAAATTGAATTAGGACATACCAGTTAAGGAGAGAAAGCATAGAGTATAGACCAGAAGTTGTATAATAACCAGACTTTGCTTACAGCCGGCTAGAGCAGTGAAGATTGCAAGTAACAGAGAAGAACAAAGAGCTTTTAAGTGTAAGAGTGTTTTTGAACTAATCTCTGTGTTTTTGAAATAGTGTTCGTGTGTAGAAGTGAGAATAGAGAAGAGTATACATAGTAGTTAAGAATGGAACAGAACAAGGTAAAAGATCAATTATTCAGCAATTAGGGAAATTTACAGAATCAATCATGCATAAAATCAGTAAAGTCTCCCCTAATTAAGGGGTAATCAACCAACGGTAAAGAGCAGGAAATTACTTAAGGAAAGAAAAACCAAGTGAGCAATTAGGGGAAAATAGACAGGAGTTCAATTAAGGAAACAATTAGTGAAGAATCAGTAAAAATCACAACTAAATTAGGTAAGAAAACTAAGTAAGTTCACAAATGAAGGAAAAATCAAGAATCAACACATAGGTTTTAATAAAGTAAATCAGAATTCAAAATAATACTGATTGAAGGGGAGAGAAAAAAAAAACAAATAGGCTAAGTATAAAAACACAAAATCAGCCGAGAAACCGAATCAGTAAACCTAATAAAGACATAATAGGGTAAAAATGAAAAGTCGTTTAAATTAGACTAAGGAGAGATCATGAGAATCGAAGCATAGAACAAAATAATCTAGCAAGTAACACGTATAGACTTCAAAATCAAAGAAAAAATGTCAAAAATTGGGGTTTTAGCATAAACTAATTAGGGTTGAGGTAAAGTCAACATAAATCGGTCAAAACTCATAAGAACAAAAGATTAAACGTTAAAAATAAGAAAACCTTTGGAGAAAATGATGTTCAGTATACTCTAGCTTTTAGGAAAACGGAAAATCACTAGGAAACCAGAAACTTTTCATGAAAATCATGTGAAGTAGGTCCGATTCTTCTCAGATCTGTACAAATTTGAGAAGATCAAAGGACAAAGTTAGGCTTTTTCAGAAGTAAGACAGCGATGAAGACATAGACATAAAAATCGATAGATTTAGGAAAAAAATAAAAAGATCTTACTCAAAATCGAGCCATGGCGGCCTGAAGCAGGTAAGAAAACCCAAAGGCGTAAGAAGACTATCCCTGCTCCCTTGAGAATATTCTTAAGGACCTTAGAGATAGAGGTACCCAGCATAGGAGAGGCTATTATAGGCCTGGGATGGTGAAGAACCACCATGAACGGCGGTAGATGAGTGACGGTGGGGGGAGAATTAGGGTTAAGGCTAGAGATCATCTGAGAGAGAAGGGGAAGGGGTGACGGCGGGTGAGAGGAGAGAATGAGAGGTTTGGTGGGGGGTCGTTTTAGGTGTAATTAAGGAAGGGGGACTTGGACCGTTGATAAAAAATGATCAATGACCAGGATTGGCTAAGGTTATTAGGTCGGCAAGTTGGGGGTTTGGGCTCAAAGGGTTTGGGGTAATTTATAAGGTATTGGGCTAGTTTTATAAGGCATTGGTCTGGTTAGGTTTAGGCTAAAATTTAAAATAAAAGACTGTTTGTTAAATACCCAAAGTAATTGAATAAAAAAAATTAATTTGTGTAATAATTAACTTATTACAAAAGTGATTTTATGCATGGAATGTTTTAAAAGTAATTATTTAGTATTTTAAAATGCAATGGACTAATTTCAGTTAAAAATAACACGAAAATTATATGCATGGGCTATAATCGCAAAATTATCGCAATTATAGCCAAAAAGGTCCCAATTTGGCTATTTATGGAATGACTTGGACTCAATAGGACCATAATAGTAATATTAAATCAAGACAAGTTCTTAAAATCATCTGTGATGCATTTTATGATTATTTATCGGACGGTTGAGGATGACGTCCCAGGCCATAAATTGTTCGGTGAGAGATTCGCAGGCCATGAAATTATGTTCTTGGGCCATGAGGATGGTGCCTCTGAACTATGACGCCTTTGAATAATGATAAGCAAGTCGATAGAGATCCTCAGGCCATGACATAGTGTCTTCCGGCTATGAGGATAATGCCTTTAAACTATGACGCCTTTGGATAGGTTGGCGATATTTTAGCCCATGAGATGAAATAATATTAATATGATGTCAACAAGACAAAGCTTAGTCTTGCAAAGTGGAGGGAAGATCTTAGCCCGAAAGAAGAGCAAAGTAGATAATGCCGGAGAGACAACGGTTAGTCTTGATTAAAAGAATGTAAATTGGAGGCAGAGCTTAGCCTCATGCAGGTATGGAGACAAAGATTAGTCTCATGCAAATGAAGGCAGAGATTAGCCTTATGCAGATGGAGGCAGGGCTTAGCCTCATGCAGGTATGGAGACAAAGATTAGTCTCATGCAAATGAAGGCAGAGATTAGCCTTATGCAGATGGAGGCAGGGCTTAGCCTCATGCAGGATGCGGAGGTAGAGCTTAACCTCATGCAAGATGCGAGAAAGGCTTACTCCCATGCAAATGAAGGCAGGGATTATCCTTGTGCGAATGAGGAGGTAGAGCTTAACCTCATGCAAGATGCGAGAAAGGCTTACTCCCATGCAAATGAAGGCAGGGATTATCCTTGTGCGAATGAGGAGGTAGAGCTTAACCTCATGCAAGGTGGAGACATAGCTTAGTGTTGGTTTATTTCCCAATGCACACGCAAGTGTACGTGGTCGACAAGTAATATAGGAATTG
>ML343097.1:0-38173 GCA_005239505.1 Nicotiana paniculata | reverse complement strand
CCTCGCTTATTTGAGACTCCAGGTATGTTTCTAGACCTGTTTGTAGGAAGAACGTTTGTTTAACAGGGGAGGATGTAATGACCCGTCCGGTCGATCCATGAGATTAGCCCTGTTTACCCTATTTAGCCTTTGTTATGTGCTAGTTAACCTAATTATCATGTGTTGGGTCGGTTTGTTCGGGTTCAGGGTGGTCGTGGTGAGAACTGAGACACTTAGTCTCTTAAACAAGCTTAATAATTGGAAAAGTCAATTGAGAGTTGACTTATTGGTAAAGGACATCGGAATGTAGATTTTGTGGCTCGGATAGCTTTGTTAGGTGATTTGGGGCTTAGTAGTGTGTTCGGAATGTGATTTTGATGTCTGATGTAGAATTAGGCTTGAATTGGCGAAAGTTAGTTTTTGGCGATTTCCGATCGGCAGTGGAAAACAGGTTATCGGGGTCGGAATGGAATTCTGAAAGTTGAAGCAGGTTCGTAGTGTCATTTTGGACGTGTGTGCAAATTTTCAGGTCATTCGGACGTGTTTTGGTTGGTTTTGGCATCATTGACGAAATTTAGAAATCTCAAAGTTCATAAGCTTGAATCCGATGTGATCTTGGTGTTTTTGCATTGTTTGTGGTGTTTCGAAGGCTCGACTAAGATTGAATAAGGTTATGGAACTTGTTTGTATTTTTGGTTGGGGTCCCGATGGGGCTCGGGTTGATTTCGGATAGCCATCGGGGGATTTTAAGTTGGAAAATAGTAGCTGATCCTGCTGGTGCTGGTCTTACCGCACCTGCGGATAGAGGACCGTAGGTGCGGGCCCGCAGAAGTGGACGACTCGTCGCAAATGCAGTTTTTGGTGGGTTGGAGGAGTTCTGCAGTTGCGAGGTTTTTACCGCACCTGCGAAGCCACAGATGTAGAAGTTTGATCGCATGTGCGGAGATTGGGCCTCTAAGCGTTTTCTGCAGGTGCGCACCTGGGACCGCAGGTGCGGGTCCGCAAGTGCACGTAAGTGGCCGCAGGTGCGAAACCACTTGGCAGTTAGTATAAATTCCAGCCTTCGCGAATTTTTGGCACTTTCTTCATATTTTGCATGCGGGCTGAGGCTTTTGGGAGCAAATTGAAGAAGTATTTCGAGGGTCTTCTGTGGAGGTAAGTTTCTTGGACTAAAGACTCGATTCTATGTTGTTATTTGACGGATTAGACTTGTAATTAGTGGATTTTAATGACATAAATTGGGGGTTTAGGGCTTGGGAATTGAGACTTATAATTAAGGAATTTAGGGGTCAATTGTGGTCGGAATTTGATGCATTTTATATGTGTAGACTCGGGAAAGGATAAGGATTCTTGTGATGCAATTTTTATAGAATTCCTAGACTTGGGCCCGAGGGCCGGTTTGGCCAATTTCGGGAATTTTGGTAAAAATTGCTAGTTTTCGAGTAGGCTTTGCTCCTTTGGCGTATATTGATGATATTAATCTGGTTTGGTTAGATTCGGAGCAGTCGGGAGCCGATTCGAGAGGCAAGAGCATCGCTGATTAGTATTTGGGCCGGTTTGAGGTAAGTAATGACCGTAAATCTTGTCCTGAGGGTATGAAACCCCTGACTTCGTATTTTCTCACTATTTTTGGAGTGGCGCACATGCCGGATGATGAGTGTGTGGTGTGCACTGATTTTTGGATTTGAACTTGGTCCTTTCCGCAGCAACTATTGAGTTGCGTATTTACTTTAAATCATATGTTAAATCATGTTTTAACACTATTGCTATATTTGGGCTATAAGCCATGTTTGGGGCCTTGCGCCCTACTTGTTTAGACACCTTGGGGGATTTTACTGCTATTTCCTCACTGTGTTGACTTATTATTTACACTCAGTCATATTATCTTTAACTGTTTTCGAAACTCAACCTTATTTACACTATTTCTGACATATAAAATGATGTTTTGGGTCGAGTACCCCGTTTTACAAATAGCCCAAGTGGCTTTCTGAGACTTTCTGACTGAGTGAGGCCGAGGGCCTGATTGTGAGGAGATGAGATGCCACGAGGTGCCTTGATATTAGTGCTTGTGCTGAAGGGGCCCCTCCGGAGTATGTACACACCCCAATGAGCGCAGGTACCTACTGAGTGCGAGTGCCGAGTGTCGAGTGTCGAGTGTCGAGTGACGAGTTATTGGGAGGCGTGAGTGACAGTGAGGTTGCCCGATGGGGCTGGTACTGAATGATTGTGAGGTATGCTGAGCGACTAATTTTGGGTGATGATTTTCCCGAGGGGAGATTTATGATACATGTTTTGGCCGAGGGTCTATTTATGATTTATTTCATTTTACACTAAACTCTTTGGGTATTTTTCTGAAATTGTTGGAAAACACACTTTTCAAAGGATTTTACTGATGTTGGATTTTAAAGCATGTTGATTTAATGTATACACTGCTGGAAAGAAAGGTTGTGCTTATTTTGAATTGATGATTTGATCTTATGTGTTTCTTACTGCTTTGACTTGATTTATTTTCATTACTACTGAGTTGGCGTACTCACATTACTCCCTGCACCCCTGTGTGCAGATACAGGTGCTGGTACCGAGTGCTAGTTCCTTCCTTTGTGTGGAGCCAGAGTTGGGACTTCGAGGTAGCTGTTCAACGTCCACGACATCTCTTTTCCCATTTCTTGTTTTGTACTTAGTTCCTCGCTCTGAGTCTTGATGTATTATGACAGTGGGGTTATTTTGTACTACTCGTAGATGCTCATTACGGTTGACTCCAGGTTTTGGGATAGTGTATAAACTGTTTTATTCATTTTTGTTGTTGTGAACTGCTTAAATGAATGAATTTTGTGATATATCGTAACCGTTTTGGAAATTATGAAAATATTATGTCAGTATGTGATTGTTGGCTAGCCTAGTTCCATGTTAGGCACTATCATGGTCGGCTTAGGATTTGGGGCCGTGATAGGCAGGGAGCGAGATTTCCTTTCAGGATGCGGCCAATGTGGCCAGGAGGGTCGAGATGGTTCTCGGATTGGGAGGTCAGGGGTCAGACAACAGGCCGCGCCATTCCGGTTGATTCAGTGGTGCCTTATCTGGAGACATAGTTTCTTTTAGCAGAGGTCATTCTTCCAGGCCATTCCATTCAGCACTTAAGGCTTCACATGGTACTTGCGGTGGTCGTGGTTCTTATACGCCTTCTTCTGCTCAGCCAGTCTATAGTGCTCCATCAGCTCCTATCAGAGCACCTCATCTGCAGAGTTATTATCATGGTCAGCCAGCTCGTCCGGGTCAACCTCTATATCAGGAGGGATGGTTTGAGTGTGGGGAATATGGGCATGTTTGGAGAGCTTTTTCGAGATTTTCGGGTAATCAACATCTGTACCTGGGTTCTCGTGCCATAGTTTCGGCACCACCTGCCCAACCAGCCAGGGGTAGGGGTCAGGTAGCTAGGGGTAGGGGCTAGATTGGTAGAAGTGGAGGTCGGGCCGCTAGGTGTAGAGGCCAGCCCGCTAGAGGTGGAGGTGCGCCTATCAGAGGTCCTCCTAGAGGCGTGGTTCAGGGTGGCGGGGCCCATCCCCGATTTTATGCATTTCCAGCCAGACCTGAGGCAGAGTCCTCTGATGCTGTTATCACAGGTACCATTTCAGTTTGTAATAGAGATGTATCAGTTTTGTTTGATCCAGTGTGTACTCACTCTTATGTATCATCTTATTTTGCTTCTTATATGGTTGTGCCCCGCGATTCCTTGAGTGTCTTTGTTTATGTGACTATGCCCGTGTGAGATGCTATTGTTGTAGATAGTGTGTATCGTTCGTGTGTGGTCGTTATTGAGCGTCTTGAAACTAGTGTAAACCTTTTGCTTCTTGACATGGTCGATTTTGACGTCATATTGGTTATGGATTGGCTATCGCCTTATTATGCCATCTTGGACTGTCACGCCAAGATATTTACGTTAGCTTTGCTACGTTAGCCTCGATTAGAATGGATAGGGACTCCTGGTCATTCTCCCAACAGAGTGATTTCTTATGCCAAGACTCGTCGCATGGTTGAGAAGGGATGTTTGGCTTCCTTGGCTCTTATTCGTGATTCTAATGCAGAAGTCTCTTCGATAGATTTGGTGCCTATTGTTCATAAGTTTCCCGAGGTGTTTCTGGCAGACCTACCAGGGATGCCACCCTACAGGGATATTGATTTTTCCATTGATGTGGCTCTTGACACTCAACCCATTTCTATTCCTCCATACCGGATGGCCCCACCAGAGTTGAAAGAATTGAAAGAACAGTTGAAAGACTTGCTTTAGAAGTTTTCATTAGGCCTAGCGTCTCGCCCTGGGGTGCACCGGTTTTGTTCTTGAAGAAGAAGGATGAGTCGATGAGAATGTGTATAGACTACCAGCAGTTGAATAAAGTCACTATCAAGAATAAATATCCATTGCCGAGAATTAATGATTTATTTGAAAAGCTTCAGGGTGCCAGGGTGTTTTCAAAAATTGATCTGAGATCGGGCTACCATAAGTTGAAGATTAGGGCGTCCGATGTTCCTAAGACAGCCTTTCGGACGAGGTATGGGCAGTATGAATTTCTGGTGATGTCTTTTGGTTTGACTAATGCCCCGACAACCTTTATGGACTTGATGAATTGGGTTTTCAAACCTCATCTCGATTCCTTCGTAATAATGTTCATTGATGATATTCTAATATACTCCCGCAGCCGGGAGGAACATGAGCAGCACCTCCGGATAGCGCTCCAGACTTTGAGGGATAATCAGTTGTATGCAAAATTTCTAAGTGTGAGTTCTGGTTGGATTCATTAGCTTTCTTGGGTCACATTGTATTAGCAGAGGGTGTTCAAGTAGATCCTAAGAAGATAGAGTTAGTTAAGAATTGACCTATACCCACTTCATCCACGGAAATCAGGAGTTTTTTGGGTTTGGCGGTTACGACCGTCGTTTTGTGGAGGGGTTCTCATCTACAGCAGCCCCAATGACTAAATTGATACAGAAAGGTGCCCTATTCAAATTGTCAGACGAGTGTGAGACGATCTTTCAGAAGCTCAAGACACGCTTGACTTCAGCACCGATGTTGGTGTTACCATCAGGTTCAGGATCTTTCACGGTATATTGTGATGCCTCCCGTGTTGGGCTTGGAGCAGTATCGATGTTAAATTCATCGTTTTAAGTGTTATTTTTGTGATTTGATTGCACAAGCAAGTTCATATGATGTTTTTAGACTTGCGTGCATGTTTGGTTTGGAGCCTCGAGGGCTCGGACGAGTTTCGGATAGGATACAGAATGTTTAGACTTGGAAAAATCATAGTTGGTGTCGGATATCTGGGGCAAGCCTCTGATATTGTAAATGTGAGATCAGACTTCGCAAATGCGAACTTGGCAGGCTTGGGAAATGTGACACATTTTGTCACAAATCCGAAAAAGTCTTGGGAAGGCCATTCTCGCAAATGCGAAGATTGCCAGGATGACCAGAAGTCGCAAATGCGAAGGCAGTAGTAATTTCAAAGGGTTCGCAATTACGAAACCTTGATCGCATTTACGATAGCCGCAGCCTGTTAAGTGGGATTTTAGACGGGATTTTCACCCATTTTTAAATTCTATCAAACCCTAGACCTCCATAGGCGATTTTTCAAAGACTCAAACTTCTCCAAATCATAGGTAAGTGATTTCTAACTAATTCCTTTCAATCTCTTACTACTTTTAACAAGATTTCAACCTAGAATCTGGAATTTTCATGGTAAAAATGAGATTTGGGGTAGAACTTAGGAATTTCAAAATTTGGGAATTTAGACCTCGAATTGAGGTTAGATTCCGAAACCAATTGTATATCCAGGCTCGGGGGAGAATGGGTAAACGGGTTTTGGTCCGAACCTCGAGTTTAGACCAAGCGGGCCCGAAGTTGATTTTTGTCTTTTGATAGGAAAACCATGATTTTTCATTAAAATTAATTCCTTTAGCAATATTTAATGATATTGAACCAATTATGATTAGATTCGAGCGGGTTAGAGGAAAATTCCAACGGAAAAGCTGTGCTTGAGCAGTGAGTTGCTTGTGAGATCGAGGTAAGTGTTTTGTTTAAACTTGACTTGAGGGAATAGGAATCCCTAACTTAAATTCTATGTGAAATTTCATGTGTGTGGTGTATAGGTGAGGTGAAGAGTATCTATGCACCACTCAATTATATGTTTAACATGATCCCTTCCCCGGTCCCAATTCACTATATTCATGTCTTGATTGTTTTTGTGATTTCGATGCCTCTGTGTCTACTTGTTTTCGTCAACTCGTTGTTAAATATTGTTTCATGTATTTGGAAGTGTTAGTTGATCCCTTGGTTTCATTGTGAAATGATAATTGATGAAGTTCAGGAATAGTACAACTTTTTGCTTACAACTGTTGAGACATAAATATTGTGAAAGGCTTTGACCTAAATTGTGAAATATTTTTAAAAATAAAGAGATGTGATTGTCTTGTGGGAGGGGGTTGAACACCGCACCAAGGAGTAATAAGAGAGGACAGGTGGGATCGGGTTGCACACCACAACAGGAGAAATAGGAGTGATATATACAGGGAGGAGCAATAAGGGTGGACAGGTGGGAGTGGGTTGCGTGCCACAACCAGGAGCAATAAGGGAGGATATTCATGTTTTACTGATTATATGATAAAGACTGGAAAACTTACTTTTTTATTCTATTGTTCCCATACTCTACTTTTACCGTTATTTTAAATTGAAACTTGGAAATTTTTGTGAGGATTGGTTATAGCTGAGATTTGGAAAATTTGACTGAGTTCTTTTATTAGTTGTTGCAAGTTACTGTTTAATTAGTTTATTATTCCCTTCTTTCTTTATCTTACATTGTATCTGGGTTATGTTACTAATGCCCCATCGTAGCCTCGTCACTACTTCGTCGAGATTAGGCTCGGCACTTACCAGTACATGGGGTTGGTTGTACTGATACTACACTCTGCACTTCTTGTGCAGATCCAGGTTCTGGCCAGAGTTGAGTTATCGAGTAGTAGCTGAGCATTCGTACGGAGACACGAGATAGATCTGTTGGCATCCGTAGATTTCCTGGAGTCTTCTCTACATGATTTAGATTGATGTTTTATTTCATTCAAAACAAATATATATTTCTTTCAGCTAAATACTTGTAGTATTATCTACTAGCTCGTGAATTGTGACTCTACGCCCTGGGTAGTTAGATATTAGTATTAGCTCGAGTTTCATTCATTAGTTCATATATTATTCTGAATTTATTTATTGGATAATATCAGACTTCGTATTATATTTTAATTGTTTTAAAGGTTGAATCCCTCTAACATTGGCTTGCCTAGCAAGTATGGTGTTAGGCGCCATCACGATCTCGAGGGTTGGGAATTTGGGTCGTGACAGAGCAGCTGTTCCTCCTGTTATTGGAGGTCGAGGCCGAGTTCGGGGGAGGGCACCAGCCTGAGGTAGGGGACGAGGGTGCCCCAAAGTTGTCCTGGTAGCACCACCAGCGGATCCAGTGAAGGATCCCATTGTCCAGGAGTAGGGCAAGGTGCCCGCAGCAGAGCCAGCTACGGTAGATTTCATGACGCCATCGGGCTTTCAGGAGGTCATGGGTCGTATGCTGTGATTCATGGATTCTATGACCCCGACTGGTTTATTTACACCATACCCAGCCACATCTCAGGCGGGAGGGGGAGCACATACCCCTACTGCTCAGGCTCCTAGGCATGCAGCTGCAGTGTATTAGACTCCGGGTACACTACCCGCGGAGGGGGCCCAACCAGTTGCACCAGTTGTGCATTGGCCTAAACCAGCTGCGGATGATGAGCTGCAGAAGCAATTGAGCAGATGGACTAGATTACACTCTCCAGTCTTCGGAGGCAAACGTTGTGCGGACGCCTATAACTTCATTAATAGGTGTAGGGACAGACTGCACAACATGAGTATATTGGAGTCTCATGGGGTGGACTTAACTACTTTCTAGTTGGAGGGCAGGGCTTGTAGATGGTGGCAGTCTTACCTTCTTGGCAGACTAGCAGGTTCTCGTCCCATGACTTAGGGCCAAATTACACAGGTTTTCTTGGATAGATATATTCCACCCTCTAGAGAGGGAAGAGTTGAGGTATCAGCTTGAGCAGCTAGAGCAGGGTAAGATGTCAGTGACCGATTATGAGGAAAGGTTTTTTGAGTTGTCCCGCCATGCACTTATGATACTTCCTACTGATGCAGAGAGAGTGCGGAGGTTTGTTGCAGGGTTGCACTGCGGTATTAGGGCCAATATAGCCCGGGAGGTTGAGATGGAGACTCCTTATTAGTCGGTAATGGAGATTTCTCGGAGGATCGAGGGCTAACTTCAGAGGGGTAGAGAGCAGATGTAGCAGGACAAGAGGGCCCGTTTCTCTGGAGAGTTTAGAGGTGCCCCGACTAGGGGTAGAGGTCAGTTTAGGAGGGGCCAGCCCAACTGGCCCCTACATTCAGCACCACCACCTCCTTGAGGTGCTTTAGTGAGGCCTTATTTCAGCACCATGCCAGAGAGTTCTTATCGCCCGCCAGCTATTCAGGATTACTCCAGTGGGTATTTTGGTCATCAGGGTTGTTCTAGTGCTTATTTCAGCGACATGCCAGAGAGTTCATACCGTCCACCAGCTATTCAGGGTCCTTCCGGTGGGTCTTCACGTCATCAGGGACAGACGTCACTGCAGCAGATCACCGCACCAAGGGGTTTTTTTGTGTGCGGGGATCTTGTTCATGTGTGGAGATATTTCCCCAGGTTTCGGGGAAAGGCAGTGCAGCAGGGTCAGCAGCCCATGATTTCGGGTCCATCAGCCACGCCTTCTATCCAACCGTCCAAAAGCGAAGGGAAAGCTGGTAGAGGTGGTCTTAAAGGTGGAGTCCAGCCGACCGGTGCTCCAGCTAGATTCTATGCTTTTCCGGCTAGACTAGATGCAGTGACCTTAAATGTCGTGATCACAGGTACCATTTTTCTCTGCGGTAGGGATGCTTTAGTGTTATTTGATCCAGGGTCCACCTATTCATATGTATCATCTATGTTTGCTCATTTCCTGGATATTCCTCGTGAGTGGTTGGGTACTCTTATGTATGTGTCTACTCTTGTGGGAATTTTGTGGTTGTGGTTCGAATCTACCGGTCCTGTGTGGTCATATTTTGTGGATATTATACTAGAGCGGACCTTTTGTTACTTGATATGACTGTCTTTGAGGTCATCCTAGGCATGGACTGGTTATATCCATATCACGCCTTCCTTGATTTCCATGCCAAGACTGTTACTTTAGTGATGCCGGAGTTGCCCGGGTTAGAGTGGAAGAGTTCATCTGTCAGAACATCCAGTCAGGTTATCTCTTTGTTGAAGGCTCGACATATGGCTGAGAAGGTTTACTTACCTTATCTAGCCTATGTTCGGGACACTACCGCAGAGTCTCCGGCGATTAATTCAGAGCCAATAGTCTGAGAGTTTGCCGATGTGTTTCCTTCTGATCTTCCAGGCATGCCGTCAGATCGTGATATTGATTTCTGCATTGACTTGGCTCCAGGCATGCAGCCTATATCTATTTCCCCGTACTTATGGCTCTGAAAGAATTGAAGGGGTTGAAGAAGCAGCTTGAGGAGTTTCTAGCAAAGGGGTTTGTCAGACCGAGTGTATTACCTTAGGGTGCACTAGTGTTATTTGTGAAGAAGAAGAATGGGACTATGCAGAGTACACTGATTACCGCCAGTTGAATAAAGTTACCATCAAGAACAAGTATCCGTTGACGCTCATTGATGATTTGTTTGACCAGTTGCAAGGTGCTAGGGTGTTTTCTAAGATCTGCTTGAGATCGGGGTACCATTAGCTGATGATTCGGGACTTGGATGTTCTGAAGACTGCCTTCTTTACTAGATACGGCCATAATGAGTTTCTAGTGATGTCCTTGGGCTTGACCAATGCCCCAGCGGCATTTATGGACTTGATGAACATGGTGTTCAGGCCTTATATCGATTCCTTTCATTGATGACATCTTGATTAAGTCATGCAGCCTGGGAGAGCACGAGCATCATTTGAGAGTAATGCTCCTGTTAAAACCCATATTCACGTACGTTGGTTCATGCCATAAGTTAGTCGACATAAATCTGAGAAGAGATTATCTTTGAGATGATAAGAAGTTAATCCTATGGGTCTTAAATGATACAAGAGTGTATAAGGGTGATTAACAAGTATTAGAAGTTAAACGAATCAAGGATGTTGTAACCCGTATTTTTGGGTAAACCTAGGGACACTTAATATTCTCAAGAGGTCGTGTTTTAAGGTATTTGAATCATATAATATCCATATCATAAGTCTTGAAGTCAAACGAGTTATGAAACAAAAGTCGACAAAAGTTGTGGCAACTTATGTTCATAATTTTATTTAAACTTTAGGTCAAATGTTACTAAGCTTTTCTCCAAATTTAATTGGACTTATGGGGTGATATACTCACCAAATTTAAGATCTATGAGTCTAGTTTCCAATGCATTAAACCGTTTATCAATACGAAATCGGAGTAGAGAGATATATGTTGCGAGACTGCACAGGTTAGTAGGTGACAAGTAGGTGTGTCACCTACTTGGTTAAATGAGAGCCAAAAAAGAGGCAATTTCCGGTCAGCCAAAGAGCCCATTTAAAGGCTTATCTCCTGAAATATAACCCTCATTATATATCACAAATAACCAGACCTAAAACACTTCAAACTTCCTCCCAAAAATTATCCACAACCCCTAATTGATTTTCTCTCTCTTTCAAGTTCTAATTGGGGGTAAAACCTAGAGTTTGAAGAACCAAGATAAGGGCTGAGTTATCGAACAAGTAAGGTAAGTTTACTTCTCTCTTTAATCCATTTTTTCTACTGTAAATTCATGGTAATTCATTCGATACTTGTAAGAACTCACGGGACGGTGATCGAAGCCGTGAGTTCGAGTTATTCACTTGTAGCGGACTGTTTTGTGGATTGTTTTGTGTTTCTATTGGGATGCATGTTTTACTACTGTTTTGTGGAGTTTTGGAGGATGAAGGGTGTGGAGAAACACAATATATATATATAGGGTGGTGGGCTGGTCGTTCGTCGTAACATTTCCGGGTCGTTTGACACTACTACGGTGGTCGTTTTGTGTATGAAGAGATTGCAATGTGTTGGGCTGTTTGGTGATTGTTTTGACTAATGTGAAGTCATATATGTAGGGGATGTGCTGTCCGTTTCATTGTAAAATATTTTATGGTCGATACATAATAGTAACGATGCTTAAACAATAACGATAGTGTCGTTTCTCTTATTGTAGATTAAGGAGTTGTGACATTTGCATAGCTTGAGTTTGGGCAGTATATATACAAGGTATGTGAGGCAGCTAAGGTGGCTTGAATTAATGAAAGATTACGATGTAGAGATACTGTACCATCCCGATAAAGCCAATGTTGTGGCAGACACTCTCAGTCGTAAGTCAATAGGAAGCTTAGTACACGTTGAGGCAGGTTGACAGGGATTGACTAAAGAACTTCATCAGCTAGCCAATATGAGAATTAGATTGTTAGAATCTGATGACGGAGGGGTTACTGTACAAAATGCATCAGAATCATCTTTGGTAGCCGAGGTAAAAGCACGGCAATATGATGATCCTACCTTAGTACAATTGAGAGAGAGCATTCAACAGTGTAAAATTATGGCTTTTGAGATCGGAGCAGACGGGGCACTGAGATACCAGGGTCGGTTATGTGTGCCTAATGTGGCAGGGTTGAGAGAGAATATTATGATTGAGATTCATCAATCCCCATATTCCATCCATCCCGGCTCGACAAAGATGTGTCATGATGTTAAGGAGCAGTATTAGTGGGATAACATGAAGAAGTCTATTGCAGAATTTCTAGCCCAGTGTCCTAATTATCAACAAGTGAAAATCAAACATCATAAATCCAGTGGATTGCTTCAGAATATAGAGATTACGACCTGGAAATGGGAGGTGATTAATATGGACTTGATTATTGGATTACCTCGCTTTTATCATAAGTTTGACTCCATATGGGTGATAGTTTCGACTTACAAAAATTGCCCATTTTCTGCCAGTTAAGACAACTTACATAGCTGAAGATTATGCGAAGTTGTATATCAAAGAGATTGTCAGGCTTCATGGTGTGCCGATATCTATTATATCAAACCAAGGAGCGCAATTTGCGGCTAACTTTTGGAGGTCTATCAGAAAGGTTTAGGCACACAAGTGAATCTCAGCACTGCATTCCATCAACAAACTGACGGACAGACTGAACATACCATTAAGACATTTGAAGATATGTTACGAGCATGTGTTCTGGATTTCAAGGGGCATTGGGATGACCCTCTTCCACTCATAGAGTTTGCCTACAATAATAGCTACCATTCCAGTACTAAAATTGCCCCGTACAAGGCACTATACGAGAGGAGATGTAGATCACCACTTGGATGGTTCGAGGTCGGTGAAATAGAACTATATGGTCCAGATTTGATTCACCAAGACATTGAGAAGGTGAAACTGATACAAGAGCGGCTGAGGACGGCGCAAAGAAGGCAAAAGTCTTATTCTGATGTCCGACGTCGTGATCTGGAGTTTGAGGTTGGTGATTGGGTTTTCTTGAGGATCTCGCCGATGAAGGGTGTTATGCATTTTGGGAAGAAGGGTAAGCAGAGTCCGCGGTATATCGGTACGTACAAAATTCTTCGACGAATTAGACAGGTTGCCTATGAGTTAGAATTGCCATCCGAATTGGAATTTCTCCACCCGGTATTCCATGTATCTATGTTGAGGAAATGTATTGGAGACCCTTCTCGGGTCGTCCCTATCAAATATGTACGAGTTACAGAGGATCTATCATATGAAGAAGTTCCAGCGGCTATATTTGAGATGATAAGAAGTTAATCATATTGGTCTTAAATGATACAATAGTGTATAAGGGTGATTAACAAGTATTAGAAGTTAAACGAATCAAGGATGTTGTAACCCGTATTTTTGGGTAAACCTAGAGGTGCGTAATATTCTAAAGAGTTCGTGTTTTAAGGTATTTGAATCATATAATATCCATATCATAAGTCTTGAAATCAAACGAGTTATGAAACAAAAGTCGACAAATGTTGTCGCAACTTATGTTCATAATTTTATTTAAAGTTTAGGTCAAATGTTACTAAGATTTTCTCCTAATTTACTTGGAATTACGGGGTGATATACCCACGAAATTGAATATCTATGAGTCTAGTTTCCAACACATTAAATCGTTTATCAATACAACATCGGAGTAGAGAGATATATGTATTGTTGAGAGACTACACAGGCTACTAGGTGACAAGTAGGTGTGTCACCACTTGGTTAAATGAGAGCCAAAAAGAGGAAATATCGGGTCGGCCAAAGATCCCATTTAAAGGATTATCCACGGAAATATAACCCTCATTATATATTACAAATAACCAGACCTAAACCCCTGCAAATTTCCTCCCAAAAATTATCCACAAACCCTAATTGATTTTCTCTCTCTTCCAAGTTCTAGTTGGGGGTAAAACCTAGAGTTTGAAGAACCAAGATAAGGGCTGAGTTATCCAAAAAGTAAGGTAAGTTTACTTCTCTCTTACATCCATTTTTTCTGCTGTAAATTCATTGTAATTCATTCTATACTTGTAAGAACTCACGGACGGTGACTGGAAGCCGTGAGTTCGAGTTATTCACTTGTAACATATTGTTTTATGGATTGTTTTGTGTTTCTGCCGGGCTGCGTGTTTTACTACTGTTTTATGAAGTTTTGGAGGAAGGGTGTGTAGAAACACCATATAAATTTAGGGTGGTGGGCTGGTCGTTCGTCGTAACATTTCCAGGTCGTTTGACACTACTACGGTGGTCGTTTTGTGTATGAAGATATTGCAATGTGTTGGCCTGTTTGGTAATTGTTTTGACTTGTGTGAAGTCATATATATATGGGAGGTGCTGTCCGTTTCCTCACAAAATATGTTATGGTCGATACATAATAGTTACGACGCTTAAACGATAACGATAGTGTCGTTTCTCTTATTGTAGATTATGGAGTCGCGACATTTGCATAGCTTGAGGTTGGGCAGTATATATACAAGGTATGTGAGGCTATCCCTTTCCTTCTTTTGCACGACTTCGATTATACATAATTCAATGAACAAGCTTCAAAAGATACTATACTCTTAGAAGCTAGCAGTACTTACACTGTTTCCCTTGTTATAGAACAATTGATGTTGAGGTTGAGGTTGCTTCTCTTATTCTTATGTTATCAATGTTGTTGGTACTTCCTGATTCATATAAGATTCTTGATAATGAGTTGGTCCTAATAACGTGTACGGAGAATATCGACCTTACGTCAATCTGAAAGGTTCAGAATATGATTCCAATGAGTCCTACATGCATTTTATATATATATATATATATATATATATATTACTCTACTGCTCTACTGAGTCGCGCTATAGTCGGCGGGGTATGGTACCTATTGTGAAACCACTGGTTAGTTGGGTTTTACCGAGCTCTACGTGGCCGGGTATGTTTTACCTAGACTCTTACGGCCGGGTACGATAGGATGATGATATGGCCCACAGAGGCGTATGTTTTAAAATTTTATGTATATATATATATATGTATATATATATATATATATATATATATATATATATATATATATATGTATTACGCATTTCATGTCAGTATCCCTCAGAGGTACCCAGATGTTAGAGGTTATATATACCTATCCTTGTTTACGTTATTGTTCTTACTTATGCTTTCCTGCCTTACATACTAAGTACTTTATTCGCACTGACATCCTTTTTATTTGTGGATGCTGCATGTCATGCTGCAGGTCCTGATAGACAGGTAGATGCAGCTCCCTCATAACAGTAGGCTTCCCAGTTCAGCAGTTATTGGCGAGATTCCTTCTCCGGACTTGTCGTGATCTTGGTATGCATTTTTGTTATAGATATTATGGGTATGTAGGGGCCCTTTTCTAGAAATGTTGCATCACTTATGATCTTTTAGAGGCTTATAGATAGGTATCGACTCATGTATAGTTTGGTATTCCTTGTTGGCTAATTTTTTTTTATATTCTTTCATGGCAACGTTGTAGCTCATACCTTACATGTAGTTTCTTAGCAGCCTTGTCATCCCATGTGATGTATGTTCATGCCACTATCTTTCATTGTTGATTGTTCATGATCTATATCTGCCATTTATGTTGATCTCGTCGGCCCTTGAAGATAATAAAGAAGGTTAGATAAAATGTACATTGGTGCTCGACAAGTATGACTCGGGTGCTAGTCTTGATCCTCCAGTTTGGGTCGTGACAAACTTGGTATCAGATCAAGTCTGTCCTAGGGTTGTCTATGAGCCGTGTCTGGTAGAGTCTTGATTATGGATGTGTAGCGCGCCACATTTATAATCAGTAGACTACATGACATCTAGGGTTGTTACCTTCTTCTTGAATCTAGATCATGCGTAGAGTTGAGTCTTTAGTGTTCGTATCTAATATTAACCTTGTTTTCTTTTAGCGATGCCTTCGACTAGGAAGAAAGCGATTAGTAGACCGCTTGATATAGCTGTGGGAGAGGGTACCGGTTAGGTGCCTCAAGCTAGAGCAGGCCAAAGTGAGGCTCAGAGTGAGATGCTGTCTCATACCTCTTCTGCTCCGTCTAATCTAGAGGATATTGGAGGCCCCCAGCACCACCAGTTCCTCCGTCTGGCCATACAGACCTGGATATACGGACTGCGGTGCAGTTGTTGACTAGCTTAGTAGCTACTCAGGCTCAAGGGCAGATTACCGATGTTGTTAATAAACCAGTAGTACAAAAGTTCGTGATTTTATTAATCTAGACTCTCAAGTGTTTACCGGATCCGACCCCAAGGAGGACCCATAAACTTTTATTGACCAATTTCATCGTACACTGTGGGTTATGCATGCTACAGATACAAAGGCAGTAGAGTTGGCTTCTTCTCAGTTACGGGATTTAGCGATTTTCTGGTATGATAGTTGGAAGAGATCTAGGGGTCTGAACGCTCCTCCAGCTATGTGAAATGATTTTTTGAGGCCTTTCTCGTCACTATTTGCAAGTTGAGATACAACGAGCTAGAGCTGATAAGTTCTTGAACCTTAGACACGCTAATATGAGTCTGCGAGAGTATAGCATATAGTTTGATTCTTTATCAAGGTATGCTCCCCATATGGTGGCTGAGATGGGTGATAGGGTGCATATGTTCGTCAACGGGTTGGGACCACATCTGATAAATGAGTGCACGATAGCCTCCTTGGTAGAGGGCATGGATATTTCCCGTATTCAGGATTATGCCCAGACCTTAGAGGATCGTAAGCTCCAGCAAAGGGCAGATAGGCAGCAGGATACGGACTAGCATAAGCGGGCGAGATTTGTAGGGTATTCTCACGACTTCCGAGGTAGTGTTAGGCCCTTGTCTTTGAGGAGTTCAGCTCCACATGTAGCTAGTGCTCCTCCACAGTTTCAGAGGCCTTAGTAAATTGATTTACCTATTCTGGTCCAGGTCCGAATTTGTGGGCATCAGGATCGCAATATCATAGGGATACTAGTTAGACGAGACCCCCAACACCATGTTGTGATCAGTGCGGCAAGGCCCACTTTGGACTGTGTCTTCGAGGTTTTGATGCTTCTTGCGGATAGCCTGGCCATATAATGCAGTATTGTCCCAACAGAGAAGGTGGTGGTATGGCTCAGCTAACTCGATCTGTTTCTGGTTCTTCCTCATCAGTTCGACCTCCAGCACGGGGTTTTCAGCAGTCGACAGGTCGTGGTAGAGGTAGAGGTTCAGTGTCGAGTTCGAGTGGTTCTCAAAAGCGAACTTACGCTCTAGTAGGTCGATAGGATCTCGAGTCGTCTCAGGATGTTGTTACAGGTATATTGTCTATGTTTTCTTATGTTGTATATGCGTTGATTGATCCGGGATCTGAATTGTCATATGTAACACCCTTTGTGGCTAATAAGTTTGGCGTTGAACCTGAATTGATAAGTAAACCACTTGCGGTATCTACTCCTATAAGAGATTCTGTGATTGCTAGAAGGGTATATAGAAGTTGCACAGTGATGATTTGTAGTCATCAAACCTCGGCGAATTTATTCGAACTATAAATGGTTGATTTGGACGTGATAATGGGAATGGACTGGTTGTCCTCATGCTATGAAAATGTTGATTGTTGTACGAATATTGTTAGGTTTCAATTTCCTGATGAACCCGTCATCGAATGGAAAGGAAACATATCTACGCTGAAAGGTAGGTTTATTTCCTATCTTAAGGCAAAGAAGATGATCTCAAAACGTTACATTTATCATCTCGTTCGCGTTAGGAATGCGGAGGCGAAGCCGCATACTCTACAATCAATCCCTGTGGTCAATGAATTTCCACATGTTTTCCCAGATGAACTCCCAGGCCTTCCTCGTGAAAGGTAGATTGATTTTAGCATTGATGTGTTGCCTGACACTCAACCCATATCTATTCCTCCATACAGGACGGCCTCGACAGAGTTGCAAGAGTTGAAGGCGCAATTGAAGGACTTGATGGATAAGGGCTTTATTAGGCCTAACACTTCATGTTAGGGTGCTCCAGTCATGTTAGGGTCATTAAGGATGTGTATTTATTATCGACAGTTGAATAAGTTTACTATAAAGAACAAGTATCAGGTGAGGGCTAAGGAGAAGGATATTCCGATGACGGCCTTCCGGACAAGATATGGGCACTTTGAGTTCTTGGTGATGTAGTTCAGGCAAACAAATGCCCTAGTAGCTTTTATGGATCTCATGAATATTGTATTTAGGCCCTATCTTGATGTGTTCGTGATTGTATTCATTGATGACATTTTGGTGTATTCTCGTTCAGAGGCGGAACATGCGGGCCACTTGTAAATAGTTTTACAGACGCTTTAGGATCGTAAGCTATATGCTAAGCTCTCCAAATGTAGAATTTCTTGGCCATGTGATATCTCACGATGGTATTAGTATCGACACTCAAAAGATCTATGTAGTAAAGAATTGGACGAGACCTACAACATCATCAAAAGCTTGCAGCTTCCTAGGGCTAGCAGGATATTATAGGCGATTTGTAAAAGGGTTTTTGTAACGACCCGACCGGTCGTTCCGTGAGATTTACCCCATTTCCCCTATTTCTGCATTTGTTATATACCGCTATCCTATTTTTGATGTGTTGGATTAGTTGGTTTGGGTCCAGAGTGGTTATGGTGAGAGTTTAGGCAATTAGCCTTTTAAAGCAGCCTAATAGTTGAGGAAGTCAACTGAGAGTTGACTATTGGTAAACGACCTCGGAATGAGGATTTTATGGCTCGAATAGATTTGTTAGGTGATTTGGAACATAGGAGTGTGTTCAGAATACTTTTGTGATGTGCGGTGTAGAATTAGGCTTGAATTGGCGAAAGTTAGTTTTTGGCAATTCCCGGTTTGCAATGGAAAATAGGCTATCGGGGTCGGAATGGAATTCCGAAATTTGGAACAGTTTCGTAATGTCATTTTGGATATGTCTGTAAAATTTCAGGTTAATCGGAGGTGTTTTGGTTGGTTTCGACGTAGTTGGCGAAATTTGGAAGTTTCAAAGTTCTTAGGGTTGAATTTGATGTAAATATGGTGTTTTCGTATTTATGTTCCAAAGGCTCGACTAAGTTTGGATGATGTTATGGGATATGTTGGTATGTTTGGTTGAGGTCCCAAGGGCCTCGGGTGTGTTTCGGATGGTTAACGGACCAACTTTTGACTTGAAATCTGGGCAGATTGCTGCTGGTGTAAGGTTCTGATTTCCTTCTACGCGATCGCGTGAGGATGTTTGCGATCGCGTAGGGTTAATTGGTAAGGCAGCATTTTTGTTAATCCTGATCGCGTGGAATGGTTTGCAATCGCGTGAGTATGAGTGTTTGATCAGTGCGATCGCGTGGTCTTGTTTGCGATCATGTAGAGTTAAAGGGGCGGGTGGGTGAGTTGAGCTTTGTTCTTCGCGATTGTGTGGAATGGGTTGCAATCGCGTGGGTTTTGGTCTTGATGAATCGCGATGGCGTGAGGTTGTCTGCAATCGCGTAAGGTAAATCGATGGGGCAGCAAGTTTGTTCTTTGCGATCGCGTGCCAAAGTTTGCGATCGCACTGAAAGAATTATTTTAGCTGGCAAGAATGTTTGAAAGGCCTAAAGTGCGAAATTGGTTTTCATATCTTCCATTGTTGCATGCGAAATTGAGAGCTTTTGAGAGGGAATTAAAGGGAAATTAGGGGAAATCATTTGGAGGTAAGAATTTCAACTTCATAACACGTTTCTATGTTAATTCTTAAGTGACTAAACCACAAAAATTCTGGAAATTTAGCCAAGTTGGGGAAGAAGGGTCCACGAGAAATTTATTTTCCTTTTGAGGATTTGAGTGGGCGATTGTGGTCTGATTTTAGTGTTCTTGGTATGTATAGAATCGTGGGAGGACGAGGTTTCTAATGATGTAATAATTATCGAGTTCCAACATGTGGGCCCGGGGCTCGGGTTTGGCCGAATTTCGAAATTTTTGATTAATTTGATAATTTTCGATTGGGTTGTGTTCCTTGAGTATATATTAATGATGTTGAACTGGTTTTGGCTAAATTCGGAGCAATCGGGAGTCAATTTGAGGGGCAAAGGCATAGCGGGCTAGTGTTGTGGCCCGGTAGAGGTAAGTAATGGTCTTAAATCTTGTACTGAGGGTATGGAACCCCGGTCTGCATTATTTTCTCACAGAATTTGGAATGGCGCATATGTCGGATGACAAGTATGTGGAGCGCACTGACTCTTGGATTGGACTAGGTCCTCTCCGCGGCGACTAATGAGTTGTATATTTACTCAAAACCTTATGTTAATTATGTTCTAAAGAATTGTGTAATATTTGGGATGTGAGCCATGTTTGGGGTCGAGTGCCGACCTATTCTAACCCATTGGGGGCTATTTTACTGATATTCTCACTACTTTGAAACTATGATTTTTCACTCAGTCTTTCGTGTGAAATTATTGACACTCTTATTTGATGATATTACGATTTCTTGAAATGGAATACTAATTGGGTCGAGAACCCCATTTTATTTACGGCCCGAGTGGCATGTTGAGAGGGTCTGAATGAGCGAGATCGAGGGCCAATGTTGTGAGGATATTTATGATATGAGACAGGCTGAGCCTGAGAGTGATTGATGCCATGATTTGGCTGTTTATTTAGCGCTTGGGCTGAAGGAGCCCTCTGAAGTCGGAGTCTGTACACCCCCTAGTGAGCGAAGGTACCTACCGAGTGCCGAGTGACGAGTGAGTAGGAGGTTTGAGTGGCTGTGAGGTGTTGTGTATCTGTGAGGTGATGAGTGACTGATCATGAGTGACTGTGAGGCATGCCCGAGGGGCTGATTATGATACATGTTTTTGCCCGAGGGGCCTCTATATGATTCATTTCATTTTTAAACGAGACCTTTCGGTTGAAGTTGTTGAAAAATGTATATTTTAAAAAGGGTTGTTGGGAAGTTGTTTTTTAAGGCACGATGATTTCATACATCTATGTTATACTATTTGAAATTAAGGTTGTGCCTCTTGTGATTTGATGACATTGATTTTATATGTTCTTACTTCTCATACCTTACTTGTTTTCATTACTACTGAGTTGGTGTAATCACATTACTCCCTGCACCTTTGTGTGCAGATTCAGGAGCAAACATCGAGCATTAGCCTTTATTCCGCAGCGGAACCAGATTTGCGGAATATAGAGGTAGTTGTCCAGCATCTGCATCATCTCTGTTTTTCCCTCCCTGTTGTATCTTCATTTCATTCAGAGGTTTTGTATTATGACTTATTCTTCTAGATGTTCATGAAACGTTGGCTCCGGATTTTGGGGTTGGCAGTATTGTATTATGATGACCTACTTTATTCCATAGTTTCTGTAATTTTATGAAATGCTCAGATTTTTTGAAATGGGTTTCTAAAATAAATTTTGAACATGTGATATATTGGCTAGCCTAGTTCCACGATAGACACCATCACGGCCGACTTGGGATTTGGGGTCGTGACAGTTGTGTATCAGAGCCCTAGGTTACATAGGACTCAACGATCATGAGCAGGTTTAGTAGAGTCTTGCGGATCGGTACGGAGACGTCTGTACTTATCTGCGAGAGGCTACCGAACTTTTAGGAAACATTTCTATCTTTCTTGAACTCTTTCGTGCTGATCTATTAATTCTTGAAATATGAACTTACGTTGTTTCATTCTCTCACGGATAGTGAGGGCACGCCATACCGATCAGGGCAACCAGTCACCAACTAGACCAGCGAGAGGTCGAGGCCGCAGTCGAGGCCGTGATAGTGGTAGGGGCTAGCCCGCGCAGGAGTCGTAGCAGAACCTCAGGATTCCCCTATCGATCATGGTCAGGTTTCCGCCGATGGTGTCCCAGCGGGACAGGCTCAGGTACCAGCAGCGCCTATGGTTATTCCCGGTCTTCAGGAGGCCCTGTCTCAGATATTGACAGTATACACCAGTTTGGCTCAGGCAGTCTCCATGTCTTCTTCTGCCACTACAGATCAGGCCGAGGGAGGCAATCAAACTCCAGCTGCCCGGGCACCTGAGCAGGCTGCACATGGTATTCAGGCACCGGGAGTAGCCCCAGCTCCGCCAGTTTCTTCAGTTCAGGATTATGTGGTCCCTGTTATGCCTGAGGACGAGCAGTGCAGGTTGGAGAGATTCAGCAGACTTCATCCTCCGACTTTCAGTGGTACAAAGGGCGAGGATGCCCAGGGATTTCTAGATAGGTGACAGAGGATACTGTGTACAGCGGGTATTTTGGAGACTAGTGGGGTCTCATTTGCTACATTTAAGTTTGCGGGTTTTACCTTTACATGGTGGGAGTCGCTCGAGAGGCGTAGACCGATTGGCTCAACACCTCTTACTTGGCGGCAGTTCCCCACAATCTTTTTGGAGAAAGGGTGTTTATCTTATTTGGCCTTCATGAGGGATGTCAGTTCGTGAGATTTCCGCCATTGATTCACTTCATGTGGTCCGTGAGTTTTCGGATGTGATTCCTGCAGTCCTGCCAGGCATGCCACCTGACAGGGATATTGATTTTGGTATTGACCTGGTGCCAGGCACTCAGCCTATTTCTATTCCACCTTATCATATGGCACTAGCGGAGCTGAAGGATATGAAGGAGCAGCTTCAGGAGCTCCTGGATAAGGGGTTCATTCGGCCTAGTGTGTCACCTTGGGGTGCACCGGTGTTGTTCGTAAAGAAGAAGGATGGGTCCATGCGTATGTGTATTGACTATCGGCAGTTGAACAGGGTTACGGTGAAGAACCGGTATCCCTTGCCCCGCATTGATGATTTGTTTGACCAGATTCAGGGAGCCAAAGTGTTTTCCAAGATTGATTTGAAATCTGGGTACCATCAGTTGAGAATTCGGGATTCTGATATTCTGAAGACTGCTTTCAGGACCAGATATGGTCATTATGAGTTCTTGGTTATGTCCTTTGGGCTGACCAATGCCCCAACTGTGTTCATGCAATTGATGAACAACGTGTTTTGGCCTTATCTTGATTCCTTCGTCATTGTGTTCATTGATGACATCCTGGTTTATTCTCGTAGCCAACAAGAGCATATTCAACATTTGAGAGTTGTGTTGCATAGGTTGAGGGAGGAGAAGCTTTATGCGAAATTCTCCATGTGTGAGTTTTGGCTGGGTTCGGTAGCTTTCTTGGGGAACGTGGTGTGCAGTGAGGGGATTCGGGTTGATCCAAAGAAGATAGAGGCGGTGTAGAGTTGGCCCAGACCGTCCTTAACTACAGAGATTAGGAGTTTCCTTGGTTGGCGGGTTATTACCGTCACTTTGTGGAGGGATTCTCTTCTATTGCTTTGCCTTTGACCAGATTGAACCTAAAGGGTGCTCTATTCAGATGGTCTGATGAGTGTGACGAGAGCTTTCAAAACCTCAATTCAGCATTGACTACAGCTCTAGTACTTATTTTGCCTGCTGGTTCGGGTTCTTACACAGTTTATTGTGATTCTTCTAGAGTTGTCTTGGGAGCGGTATTGATGCAGGACGGTAGGGTGATTGCCTATGCCTCCAGACGGTTGAAGGTTCACGAGAAGAATTATCCAGTGCACGATCTTGAGTTAGCTGCCATTGTCCATGCCTTAAAGATTTGGCGGCATTATTTGTATGGAGTGCAGTGTGAGATTTTCACTAATCATCGCAGTTTGCAGTATTTGTTGAGGTAGAAGGACTTGAATTTGCTTCAGAGGAGATGGTTAGAGTTCCTCAAGGATTATGACCTCACTATCTTATATCATCAGGGGAAGGCCAATGTAGTGGCCGATGCCTTAAGTCGCAGAGCAGAGAGCTTGGGAAGTTTAGCTTACCTTCCAGTAGCAGAGCGGCCATTAGCTCTTGATGTTAAGGCCTTAGCAGGTCATTTGGTGAGATTGGATCTATCAAATCCCCTGCGGGTGTTGTCTTGTGTATCCTCCAGGTCTTCTCTTTACGATCAGATTAGAACACGCCAGTATGATGATCCACATTTGCTTGTTCTTCAGGACCGGGTCCATCGTGGTGATGCCAGAGATGTGGTTATTGGTGATGATGGGGTCATAAGGTCACAGATCCTGATTTGCGTGCCCAATGTAGATGGGCTTCGAGATTCGATTCTAGCAGAGGCTCATAGTTCGCGTTATTCCATCCATCCGGGTGCCGCGAAGATGTATCGGGATTTGAGGCAGCATTATTGGTGGAGGAGAATGAAGAAGGATGTTGTGGAGTTTGTGACTCGGTGTCTCAACTGTCAGCAGGTCAATTATGAGCACCAGAGACCTGGTGGATTGCTTCAGAGGTTTGATATTTCAGAGTGGTAGTGGAAGCGGATCACCGTGGACTTCGTAGTTGGACTCCCGCGGACTTCGGGGAGATTTGATGCTATATGGGTTATAGTGGATCGGCTGACCAAGTCCGCGCACTTTTTTCCTGTTGGTACTACATATTCATCGGAGAGGTTAGCTGAGATTTATATCAGGGAGATTGTCCGTTTGCATGGGGTTCCAGTTTCTATCATTTCTGACAGAGGCACTCAGTTCACATCTCAGTTTTGGAGAGCCGTGCATAGAGAGTTGGGTACTCAGGTTAATTTGAGCACAACGTTTCATCCTCAGACCGACGGGCAGTCAGAGCGTATCATTCAGATTTTGGAGGACATGTTGCGTGCTTGTGTGATTGACTTTGGTGGTTCATGGGATCAGTTTCTTCCACTAGCGGAGTTTGCATATAATAATAACTATAAGTCGAGTATTCAGATGGCTCCGTATGAGGCTTTGTATGGTAGGAGGTGTAGGTCTCTGGTTGGATGGTTTGAGCCGGGCGAGGCTAGTCTATTGGGGACAGACTTGGTTCAGGATGCTTTGAGTAAGGCAAAGTTGATTCAGGAGCGGCTTCGCACGGTGCAGTCTAGGAAGAAGAGTTATGCGGACCGGAAGGTCCGAGATGTGTCTTTCATGGTTGGGGATAAGGTGTTGCTGAAGGTGTCACCCATGAAGGGTGTTATGAGATTCGGGAAGAGAGGGAAGTTGAGTCTCAGGTTCATTTGGCCATTTGAGGTACTTTAGAGGGTTGGGGAGGTGGCTTACAGGCTCGCTATGCCTCCCAGTTTATCGAGCATTCATCCAGTATTCCATGTATCGATGCTCCGGAAGTATGTTGGTGACCCTTCCCATGTTTTGGACTTCAGCACGGTTCAGCTCGAGGGTGATATGTCATACGAGGTAGAGCCAGTGGCTATTTTGGGTCGACAGGTTAGGAAGCTGAGGTCTAAAGTTATAGTTTCAGTGAAGGTTCAGTGGAGAGGGCAGCCGGTGGAGGATGCCACCTAGGAGACCAAGCGAGAGATGCGAAACAGATATCCTCACTTATTTAAGACTCCAGGTATGTTTCTAGACCCGTTCGAGGATGAATATTTGTTTAAGAGGGGGAGGACATAACGACCCGACCGGTCGTTCTGTGAGATTTACCCCATTTCCCCTACTTATGCATTTGTTATATATCGCTATCATGTTTTTGATGTGTTGGATCAGTTGGTTGGGGTCGGGGATGGTTATGGTGAGAGTTTAGGCATTTAGCCTTTTAAAGTAGCCTAATAGTTGAGGAAGTCAAGTGAGACTTGACTTATTGGTAAACGACCTCGGAATGCAGATTTTATGGCTCGGATAGCTTCGTTAGGTGATATGGGACTTAGGAGTGTGTTCAGAATATTTTAGTGATGTGCAGTGTAGAATTAGGCTTGAATTGGCGAAAGTTAGTTTTTGGCGATTTCCGGTTGGTAGTGGAAAATAGGCTATCGGGGTCGGAATGGAATTCCGGAAGTTGGAATAGTTTTGTAATGTCATTTTGGATATGTCTGCAAAATATCAGGTTAATCGGAGGTGTTTTGGTTGGTTTCGACGTAGTTGGCAAAATTTGGAAGTTTCAAAGTTCTTAGGCTTGAATTTGATGTATATTTGGTGTTTTGGTGTTTTTTTTGGTGTTTCAAAGGCTCGACTAAGTTAGAATGATGTTATGGGATATGTTGGTATGTTTAGGTAAGGTCCCGAGGTCCTCGGGTGTGTTTCGTATGGTTAACAAACCAACTTTTGGCTTAAAATCTGGGCAGATTACTGCTGGTGTAAGGTTCTGGTTTCCTTCTACGTGATCACGTGAGGATGTTTGCGATCGCGTAGGGTTAATTGTTGAGGCAGGATTTTTGTTAATCGCTATTGCGTGGAATGGTTTGCGATCGCATGAGTATGAGTGTTTGGTCAGTGCGATCGCGTGCCTTGTTTGCGATCGCGTAGAGTTAAAGGGGCACGTGGGTGAGTTGACCTTTGTTCTTCGCGATCGCGTGGAATGGGTTTCGATCGCGTGGGTTTATGTCTTGATGAATCGCGATCGCATGAGGTTGTCTGTGATCGCGTAAGGTAAATTGATGGGGCAGCAAGTTTGTTCTTTGCGATCGCGTGCCAAAGTTTGCGATCGTAGTGAAGGAATTATTTTAGCTGGGCAGAATGTTTAAAAGGCCTAAAGTGCGAAATTGGTTTTCATATCTTCCATTGTTGCATGCGAAATTGAGAGCTTTTAAGAGGGAATTGAAGGGAAATCATTTGGAGGTAAGAATTTCAACTTCATAACACGTTTCTATGTTAATTCTTAAGTGATTAAAGCACAAAAATTGTGGAAATTTAGCCAAGTTGGGGAAGGGTCCATGAGAAATTTATTTTCCTTTTGAGGATTTTAGTGGGCAATTGTGGTCCGATTTTAGTGTTCTTGGTATGTATAGAATCGTGGGAGGAAGAGGGTTCTAATGGTGTAATAATTATCAAATTCCGAGATATGGGCCCGGGGTTTGGGTTTGGCCGAATTTCGAAATTTTTGATTAATTTGATAATTTTCGATTGGGTTGTGTTCCTTGAGTATATATTAATGATGTTGAACTGGTTTTGACAAGATTCGGAGCAATCGGGAGCCAATTTGAGGGGCAAAGGCATAGCGGGCTAGTGTTGTGGCCCGGTAAAGGTAAGTAATGGTCTTAAATTTTGTCCTGAGGGTATGGAACCCCGGAAACGCATTATTTTCTCACTGAATTTGGAATGGCGCACATGTCGGATGACGAGTATGTGGCGCGTACTGACTCTTGGATTTGACTAGGTCCTCTCCACGGCGACTAATGAGTTGCATATTTACTCAAAACCTTATGTTAATTATGTTCTAAAGAATTGTGTAATATTTGGGCTGTGAGCAATGTTTGGGGCCTAGTGCCGACTTGTTTTAACCCCTTGGGGGGCTATTTTACTGATATTCTCCCTACTTTGAAACTATGATTTTTCACTCAGTCTTTCGTGTGAAATTGTTGACACTCCTATTTGATGATATTACGATTTCTCGAAATGGAATACTAATTGGGTCGAGAACCCTGTTTTATTTATGGCCCAAGTGGCATGTTGAGAGTGTCTGACGGAGTGCGGTCGAGGGCCAATGTTGTGAGGATATTTATGATATGAGACAGGCTGAGAGCCTGAGAGTGATTGGTGCCATGATTTGGCTGTTTATTTAGCGCTTGGGCTGAAGGAGCCCCTCCGAAGTCGGAGTCTGTATACACCCCCAGTGAGCGCAGGTACCTACCGAGTGCCGAGTGACGAGTGAGTGGGAGGTATGAGTGACTATGAGGTGTTGAGTGACTAATCATAAGTGACTGTGAGGCATACCCGAGTGGATGATTATGATAGATGTTTTTACCCGAGGGGCCTCTATATGATTCATTTCATTTTTATACTAGACCTTTCGGTTGAAGTTGTTGAAAAATGTATATTTTAAAAAGGGTTGTTCGGAAGATGATTTTTAAGGCACGATGATTTCATACATCTATGTTATACTATTTGAAAGTAAGGTTGTGCCTCTTGTGATTTGATGACATTGATTTTATATGTTCTTACTACTCAGACTTGATTTATTTTCATTACTACTGAGTTGGTGTACTCACATTACTCCCTGCACCTTTGTGTGCAGATTCAGGTGCAGACATTGAACATTAGCCTTTATTCCGCAGCGGAGCCAGATTTGCAGGATATAGAGGTAGCGGTCCAGCTTTCGCAACATCTCTTTTTTTCCCTCCCAATTGTATCTTCATTTCATTCGGAGGTGTCATATTATGACAATATATTATAACTTATTCTTCTAGATGCTCATGACACGTTGGCTCCGGGTTTTGGGGTTGGCAGTATTGTATTATGATGACCTACTTTATTCCGTAGTTTCTATACTTTTATGAAATGCTCAGATTTTTGGAAATGGGTTTTTAAAAGAAATTGTGAACATGTGATATATTGTCTAGCCTAGTTCCACGATAGGCGCCATCACGGTCGACTTGGGATTTGGGGTCGTGACAGTTTGGTATCAGAGCCCTAGGTTACATAGGACTCGACGGTATTGAGCAGGTTTAGTAGAGTCTTGTGGATCGGTACGGAGACGTCTGTACTTATCTTTGAGAGGCTGCAGAATTTTTAGGAAATGTTTCTATCTTTATTGAACTCTTTCGTGCTGCTCTATTGATTCTTAAAATCTGAACTTACGTTGTTTCATTCTCTCACAGATGGTGAGGACACGCAATACCGATTAGGGCGACCAGTCACCAGCTAGACCAGCGAGAGGTCGAGGCCGTGGTAGAGGTAGGGGCCAACCCGCGTAGCAGCCGGGGCAGTATCTCAGGATCCCCCTATCGATCATTGTCATGTTTCCGCCGATGGTGTCCCAGCCGGTCAGGCTCAGGAACTAGCAGTGCCTATGGTTATTCCGGGTCTTCAGGAGGCCCTGTCTCAGATATTAACAGTATGCACCAGTTTGGCTCAGGCAGTCTCCATGTCTTCTTCTGCCACTACAGCTCAGGCCGGGGGGGCACTCAGACTCTAGCTGCCCGAGCACCTGAGCAGGTTACACAGGGTATTCAGGCACCGGGAGCAGCCCCGGCTCTGCCAGTTGCTCCAGTTAAGGATTATGTGGTCCCTGCTATTCCTGAGGACGACCAGCGCAGGTTGGAGAGATTTAGCAGACTTCAGCCTCCGACTTTCAACGGTACAAAGAGCGAGGATGCCCAAGGATTTCTAGATAGGTGCTGGAGGATACTGCATATCGCGGGTATTTTAGAGACCAGTGGGGTCTCATTTTCTACGTTTCAGTTTGCGGGTGCTACCTTTACATGGTGGGAGTCACTCGGGAGGCGTAGAACGGTTGGTTCAGAACCTCTTACCTGGGACAGTTCTCCACGATCTTTTTGGAGAAGTATGTTCCTCAGTCCCACAGAGATGAGCAACACAGGCAGTTTGAACAGCTGCGCCAGGGAGAGTTATCAGTTACTCAGTACGAGATGAGGTTCTCTGAGTTGGCCAGGTATGCTTCTGAGATTGTCCCTACTGATAGGGAGAGGGTGAGGAAGTTTGTGGATAGTCTTTCTTATCAGCTTTGATTTCTTATGACTCGGGAGAGAGTATCGGGTGCTTCATTCGATCAGGTTGTTGACATAGCTCGAGATATTGAGTCTGTTCGTCGCCAGGAGCGAGAGGAGAGCGGGGCCAAGAGGGTAGGGGTCGTTCATTCAGGTCTCCTCGGTCAGGCCGTCCAGCATATAGTGGTGCCTCCTCGGGGCAGGGTCACCGTGGTTCTTAGTCAGGTCGTACTTCATTTGGTGCCCTCTCAGCTCAGAGTGCAGCTCGAGCACCTCCAGTTAAGGGTTCATTTATACATGAGTATTCTAGTGGCCGTATGGGTGCTAGGGTTTCTATCAGTCTTCACCTCCAGCTCCAGGGAGTTGCTTTGAGTGTGGAGAGTTCGGACACGTATGGAGGCAGTGTCCCCGCCGTTCTGGTGGATCTTCTCAGCAGAGGGGCCAGCCCTTGACTTCAGCTCCAGTCACTTCACAACCCGCCTAGGCAGCCAAGGGTGGTGGTCAGTCAGCCACAGGCCGCCCTAGAGGGGGAGGTCGAGTAGGGGGAGGTCAGGCTCGCATGTATGCATTTCCAACCAGGCCGGATGCTATGGCTTCAGATGCCGTGATGGCAGGTATTGTTTCAGTCTGCTGCCGTGATGCCTTGGCTTTATTTGACCCTGGTTCTACATATTCCAATGTTTCTTCATATTTTGTCGGTTTTCTTGTTAATGACCCGTGAGTCTCTAGTCACCTCTGTTCATGTGTTGACTCCGGTGGGTGATACTGTTGTTGTGGATCGTGTGTATCGGTCATGCATTATACCTATTGGGGGTCTAGAGACTCGAGTGGACCTACTTTTACTCAGCATGGTCGATTTTGACGTAATATTGGAAATGTATTGGTTATCTCAGTGCCATGATATTCTTGATTGTCATGCTAAGACCGTGACCTTAGCTATGCCGGGGTGTCCGAGGGTTGAGTGGAGAGGTTCTTTCGAGTATATGTCTAGCATGGTGATTTCTTACCTGAAGGATCGGTGCATGGTTGAGAAAGGGTGTTTATCTTATTTGGCCTTCGTGAAGGATGTCGGTGGTGAGACTCCTGCCATTGATTCAGTTCTTGTGGTCCGTGACTTTTCGGATGTGTTTCCTGCAGACCTGCCAGGCATGCCACCTGATAGGGATATTGATTTTGGTATTGACCTGGTGCCAGGCATTCAGCCTATTTCTATTCCACCTTATCATATGGCACTAGCGGATCTGCAGGAATTGAAGGAGCAACTTCAGGAGCTCCTGGATAAGGGGTTCATTCGGCCTAGTGCGTCACCTTGGGGTGCACCGGTGTTGTTCGTAAAGAAGAAGGATGGGTCCATGCGTATGTGTATTGACTATCGGCAGTTGAACAGGGTTACGGTGAAGAAACGGTATCCCTTGCCCCGCATTAATGATTTGTTTGACCAGCTTCAGGGAGCCAGAGTGTTTTCCAAGATTGACTTGAGGTCTGGGTATCATCAGTTGAAGATTCGGGATTCTGACATTCCGAAGACTGCTTTCAGGACCAGATATGGTCATTATGAGTTCTTGGTTATGTCTTTTGGGCTGACCAATGCCCCAGTTGCGTTCATGCAATTGATGAACAGCGTGTTTCAGCCTTATCTTGATTCCTTCGTCATTGTGTTCATTGATGACATCCTGGTTTATTCTCGTAGCCAGGAAGAGCATGCTCAACATTTGAATGTTGTGTTGGAGACGTTGAGGGAGGAGAAGCTTTATGCGAAATTCTTCAAGTGTGAGTTTTGGCTGGGTTCGGTAGCTTTCTTGGGGCACGTGATTTCCAGTGAGGGGATTCTGGTTGATCCAAAGAAGATAGAGGCGGTGCAGAGTTGGCCTAGACCTTCCTAACCTACAGAGATTAGGAGTTTCCTTGGTTTGGTAGGTTACTACCGTCTCTTTGTGGAGGGATTCTCTTCTATTGCTTCGGCTTTGACCAGATTGACCCAGAAAGGTGCTCTATTCAGATGGTCTGATGATTGTGAGGAGAACTTTCAGAAGCTCAAGTCAGCATTGACTATAGTTCCAGTACTAGTTTTGCCTGCTGGTTCGGGTTTTTACATAGTTTATTGTGATGCTTCTAGAGTTGGCTTGGGAGCGGTATTGATGCAGGATGGTAGGGTGATTGCCTACGCGTCCAGACAGTTGAAGGTGCATGAGAAGAATTATCCAGTGCACGATCTTGAGTTAGCTGCCATTGTCCATGCTTTGAAGATTTTGCAGCATTATTTGTATGAAGTGCAGTGTGAGATTTTCACTGATCATCGCAGTTTGCAGTATCTGCTAAGGCAGAAGGACTTGAATTTCAGTTACAGTAGATGGTTAGATCTCCTCAAGTATTATGACCTCACTATCTTATATCTTCTGGGGAAGGCCAATGTAGTGGCCGATGCCTTAAGTCGTAGAGCAGAGAGTTTGGGGAGTTTAGCTTACCTTCCGGTAGCAGAGCGGCCATTAGCTCTTGATGTTCAGGCCTTAGCAGGTCATTTAGTGAGATTGGATCTATCAGAGCCCCCACGGGTGTTGGCTTGTGTAGCCTCCATGTCTTCTCTTTGCGATCAGATTAGAGCACGCCACTATGATGATCCATATTTGCTTTTTATTCAGGACCGGGTCTGTCGCGGTGATGCCAGATATGTGGTTATTGGTGATGATGGGGTCATGAGGATTTAGGGCCGGATTTGCGTGCCCAATGTAGATGGTCTTCGAGATTTGATTCTAGCAGAAGCTCATAGTTCGCGGTATTCCATCCATCCGGGTGCCGCGAAGATGTATAAGGATTTGAGACAACATTATTGGTGGAGGAGAACGAAGAAGAATGTTATGGAGTTTGTGGTTCGGTGTCTCTATTGTCAGCAGGTCAAGTATGAGCACCAGAGACCTGGTGGATTGCTTCAGAGGTTTGATATTCCGGAGTGGAAGTGGGACTGGATCACCATGGACTTCGTAGTTGGACTCCAACGGACTTCGAGGAGATTTGATGCTATATGGGTTATTGTGGATCGGCTGGCCAAGTCCGTGCACTTCATTCTTGTTGGTACTACGTATTCATCAGAGAGGTTAGCTGAGAAATATATTAGGGAGATTGTCTGTTTGCTTTGGGTTCCAGTTTCTATCATTTCTGATAGAGGCACTCAGTTCACATCTCAGTTTTGGAGAGCCTTGCAAAAAGAGTTGGGTAGTCAGGTTGAGTTGAGCACAGCGTTTCATCCTCAGACCGACGGGCAGTCGGAGCATACCATTCAGATTTTGGATGACATGTTGCGTGCTTTTGTGATTGACTTTGGTGGTTCATGGAATCAGTTTCTGCCACTAGCGGAGTTTTCATATAATAACATCTATCAGTCGAGTATTCAGATGGCTCCGTATGAGGCTTTGTATGGTAGGAGGTGTAGGTCTCTGGTTGGTTAGTTTGAGCCGGGCGAGGCTAGGCTATTGGGCACAGACTTGGTTCAGGATGCTTTGAGAAAGGCAAAGTTGATTCAGGAGAGGCTTTGCACGGCGCAGTCTAGGCAGAAGAGTTATGCGGACCGAAAGGTCCGAGATATGTCTTTCATGGTTGGGGATAAGGTGTTGCTGAAGGTGTCACCCATGAAGGGTGTTATGAGATTCGGTAAGAGAGGGAAGCTGAGTCCCAGGTTCATGGGCCATTTGATGTACTTTAGAGGGTTGGGGAGGTGGCTTACAGGCTTGCTATGCCTCCTAGTTTATCGAGCATTCATCCAGTATTCCATGTTTCGATGCTCCGGAAGTATGTTGGTGACCCTTTCTATGTTTTGGACTTCAGCACAGTTCAGCTCGAGGGTGATATGTTTTATGAGGTAGAGCCAGTGGCTATTTTGGGTCGACAGGTCAGGAAGTTGAGGTCTAAAGATATAGTTTCAGTAAAGGTTCAGTGGAGGGGACAGCCGGTAGAGGATGCCACCTGGGAGACCAAGCCGGAGATACGGGATAGTTTACCTCACTTATTTGAGACTGCAGGTATGTTTCTTGACCCGTTCGAGGACGAACGCTTGTTTAAGAGGGGGAGGATATAACGACCCGTCCGGTCGTTCCGTGAGATTTACCCCCAGTTCCCCTATTTCTGCATTTGTTATATATCACTATCCTCTTTTTGATGTGTCGGATCAATTGGTTTGGGTCTGGAGTGGTTATGGTGAGAGTTTAGGCATTTAGCTTTTTAAAGTAGACTAATAGTTGAGGAAGTCAATTGAGAGTTGACTTATTAGTAAACAACCTCGAAATGCGGATTTTATGGCTCGGATAGCTTCTTTAGGTGATTTGGGACTTAGGACTGTGTTCAGAATATTTTTGTGATGTCCGGTGTAGAATTAGGCTTGGAATTGGCGAAATTTAGTTTTTGGCGATTTTCGGTTGGCAGTGGAAAATAGGCTATCGGGGTCGGAATGGAATTCCGGAAGTTGGAACAGTTTCGTAATGTCATTTTGGATATGTCTGAAAAATTTCAGGTTAATCGGAGGTGTTTTGGTTGGTTTCGACGTAGTTGGCGAAATTTGGAAGTTTCAAAGTTCTTAGGCTTGAATTTGATGTAAATTTGGTGTTTTCGTGTTGTTTTTGGTGTTTTGAAGGCTTGACTAAATTTGAATGATGTTGTGGGATATGTTGGTATGTTTGGTTGAGGTCCCGAGGGACTAGGGTGCGTTTTGGATGGTTAACAGACCAACTTTTGGCTTGAAATCTGGGCAGATTGCTGTTGGTGTAAGGTTCTGGTTTCCTTCTATGCGATCGCGTGAGGATGTTTGCGATCACATAGGGTTAATTAGTGAGGCATAATTTTTGTTAATCGCGATCGCGTGGAATGGTTTGCGATCGTGTGAGTATGAGTGTTATGTCAATGCGATCGCAAGGTCTTGTTTAAGATCGCGTAGAGTTAAAGGGGCGCGTGGGTGGAGTTGAGATTTGTTCTTCGTGATCGCGTGGAATGGGCTGCTAGCGCGTGGGTTTAAGTCTTGATGAATTGCGATCGCGTGAGGTTATATGCGATCACGTAAGGTAAATTGATGGGGCAGCAAGTTTGTTCTTCGCGATCGCGTGCCAAAGTTTGCGATCGTAGTGAAGGAATTATTTTCGCTGGGCAGAATGTTTAAAAGGCCTAAAATGCGAAATTGGTTTTCATATCTTCCATTATTGCATGCGAAATTGAGAGCTTTTGAGAGGGAACTGAAGGAAAATCATTTGGAGGTAAGAATTTCAACTTTATAACACGTTTCTATGTTAATTCTTAAGTGATTAAACCTCAAAAATTCAAGAAATTTAGCCAAGTTGGGGAAGAAGGGTCCATGAGAAATTTATTTTCCTTTTGAAGATTTAAGTGGGCAATTGTGGTATGATTTTAGTGTTCTTGGTATGTATAGAATCGTGGGAGGAAGAGGGTTCTAATGATGTAAAAATTATCAAATTCCGAGATGTGGGCCGGGGGCTCGGGTTTCGCCGAATTTCGAAATTTTTGATTAATTTGATAATTTTCAATTGGGTTGTGTTCCTTGAGTATATATTAACAATGGTTAACTGGTTTTGGCTATATTCGAAGAAATCGGGAGCCAATTTGAGGGGCAAAGGCATAGCGGGTTAGTGTTGTGGCCCGGTAGAGGTAAGTAATGGTCTTAAATCTTGTCCTGAGGGTATGGAACCCCAGTACTGCATTATTTTCTCACTGAATTTGGAATGGCGCACATGTCGGATGATGAGTATGTGGCGCGTACTGACTCTTGGACTGGACTAGGTCCTCTCCGTGGCGACTAATGAGTTGCATATTTTCTCAAAACCTTATGTTAATTATGTTCTAAAGAATTGTGTAATATTTGGGCTGTGAGCCATGTTAGGGGCCTAGTGCCGACCTGTTTTAACCCCTTGGGGGCTATTTTACTGATATTCTCACTACTTTGAAAATATGATTTTTCACTCAGTCCTTCGTGTGAAATTGTTGACACTCATATTTGATGATATTACGATTTCTCGAAATGGAATACTAATTGGGTCGAGAACCCCATTTTATTTATGGCCCGAGTGGCATGTTGAGAGTGTCTAACTGAGTGCGGTCGAGGGCCAATGTTGTGAGGATATTTATGATATGAGTTAGGCTGAGAGCCTGAGACTGATTGATGCCATGATTTGGCTGTTTATTTAGCATTTGGGCTGAAGGAGCCCTCCGAAGTTGGAGTCTGTACACACCCCCAGTGAGCGCAGGTACCTACCAAGTGCCGAGTGCCGAGTGACGAGTGAGTGGGAGGTATAAGTGATTGTGAGGTGTTGAGTGACTGATCATGAGTGACTGTGAGGCATGCCCGAGGGGCTGATTATGATACATGTTTTTGCCCGAAGGGCCTCTATATGATTCATTTCATTTTTATACTAGACATTTCGGTTGCATTTGTTGAAAAATGTATATTTTGGTTGTTCGGAAGTTGATTTTTAAGGCACGATGATTTCATACATCTATGTTATACTATTTGAAAGTAAGGTTGTGCCTCTTGTGATTTGATGACATTGATTTATATGTTCTTGCTGCTCAGACCTGATTTATTTTCATTACTACTGAGTTGGTGAACTCACATTACTCCCTACACCTCTGTGTGCAGATTCAGGAGTAGACATCGAGCATTAGCCTTTATTCTGCAGTGGAGCCCGATTTCGGGATATAGAGGTAGCTGTCCAGCGTCTGCAGTATCTCTGTTTTTCCCTCCTTGTTGTATCTTCATTTCATTCAGAGGTTTTGTATTATGACAGTATATTATGACTTATTCTTCTAGATGTTCATGACACGTTGGCTCCGGATTTTGGGGTTGGCAGTATTGTATTATGATGACCTACTTTATTCTGTAGTTTCTGTAATTTTATGAAATGCTCAGATTTTTGGAAATGGGTTTTTAAAAGAAATTGTGAACATGTGATATATTGGCTAGCCTAGTTCTACGATAGGCGCCATCACGGCCGACTTGGGATTTGGGGTCGTGACAGTTTTCCTCTATATCAGAGCCATTGACTATGTTAACACAGAGAGCTACTAAGTTCTAGTGGTTTAACGCTTGTGAATGAACTTTTCAGGTGTTAAAGAATCGATTGACATCTGCGCCATATCTCACTCTCCCAGAAGGAACAAAAGGTTATGTGTTATATTGTGATGCCTCAGGTATAGGTTTGGGGTGCCTATTGATGCAACATGGGAAGGTGATTGCTTATGCATCAAGACAATTGAAGAAGCATGAAAAGAATTACCCGACCCATGATTTGGATATGGCTGCACTAATATATGCTTTGAAGATATGGCGACATTACTTATATGACGTCCATGATTTGGATATGGCTGCACTAATATATGCTTTGTGAGTATGGGTTTCCTCTTATTTTTTAGTGCGATTTCATAGCGTTTGACCGGTTTTCTTTTACCTCTACTGTTTCTGAAACCCCTAGTTTCACTAGTCCTTGAATCTATTCATAACTGAAATGATTCGAGTATTATTGGGAGTCCCTATGAAATTTGTAATTTGATTTAAAGGAAGAAAGTTGAGCCCGATATTTGTAGGACCATATGAGATCCTTGACCAGTGGGAGCTATGGCGTACCGCTTGGCACTTCCTCCAGATTTTTATCTTATTTATTAAGTGTTTCATGTCTCTATGCTCAGAAAATGTATATCAGGCTCATCTCAAGTGCTTGAAGCATCAATTATACCGTTTGATGCGAAGTTCTCTTACGAGGAGGACCTAATGGCTATTGTTGATAGACAAGTAAGAAAACTATGATCAAAAGAAATTGAGTTCGTGAAAGTCTTATGAAGAAATTCTACATTTGAGGAAGTTGCATGAGAAGCAGAAGATGCTATGCGATTCAAGTATCCTCATTTATTTCAGTCTACAAATATGTGATGCGTGGCTAGAATCCATAGTTTTAAGCATTATATACCTTACATTTTGTGTGCTTTTGTTATAAAAATACATGTTATATGTGCATAATGGAGTCTATTTCATGTGTAGGTGAATTGGAGATGGAGGCCGAGCTAAATGGATGCATAAACGTCAAAAATACGCTCAAGAGTCGAAAAGGAAACACCCGGGCGTTAGCGGGGCATTTGGCCCCTAAAGCCAAGCTGACCGTGGCGTTAGTGGGCCGTTTGGCCCCTAACACCAGGCATGCCCTGACTATAAGGGGGCGTTTGGGGCTTAACGCCTGGGTCCCTGTCCGGTCAATTCCGAATTTTGAAGGTTTTAAGTGTTTCCCGGTTTGAATAGAAGTCTCCTACACGGTTAGGGTTTTTCCCAAACTTATAAATAGACCCAAAAATACAACTTTAAGGGGATCGAACATATTTTGAAGATTATTCACGATTTGGAGGAAGAGATTCACGTGGAGGAACACACACCACGCTTGAAGGAGGCTTCTACCTTGTTTTTCTTCTCTTCTCTTCCTTTAATTTCATAGTTTATTAGTTCTAGAGTTTTTGGGTGCTACATGANCTTGAATTATTCTTATTGTTTATCTTAATGGTTTATTTATTCAATCTTGCACTTAATTATTTGATTGCTTGATCACCAATTGAATACTATATATGTATCTAGGATTGAACTCGGGAGAGGGAATTCTAGGTTGCATATAAGGTTGGGTAGAGCAAGATCTTAACCCTTCAGGGGAGCGAATTTGCGGTTAGGATATGAATATACCTAATCTCCTTGCTTGGTTATTATACGGGAATTACTAATGCGTTCTTGTTAATCCTAATTTCATAGGAATATAGGCATTAGGTTAGCTTGAATAGGCGAGTTGTACTTCGGGAGAAGGCTACGAGCAATATTAACCTCGTCAATCAATAAACCAGATAAATTAATTAGACGATTTAAGTGGAAAACTCAACAGTATTGTTTGCTAACCCATAGCTCTAGAATATCAGCTCTTATTGAATTCTTGTCTAATTTCGCCAATTTGTTTCTTTAATTTCATAGTTTACTATTCTAGATTAATTTTAGTTAAATAGTCATACTTTAGTATTCGCTTGAATAAATTAATTGTTTGGGTTTAATTTAGTTGATAGTTAATCACAAGTCCTTGTGGGACTTACAATCCTATATTACTTGTCGGCCACGTATACTTGCGTGTGCATTTAGGACCAACAAGTTTTTGGCGTCGTTGCCGGGGACATAGACCCCCTCGGGCATAGCTC
>MDKI01248474.1:0-51354 GCA_005239505.1 Nicotiana paniculata | reverse complement strand
GGAAAAGAACCGGTGCCCAAAGAAAAACCAAGGGATACTACCTAACTATCCTTAAAAAAAAAAGACCTTTTGGAATTTTTTTAATCGGACTTTATCCCTCAAGAAAATTGTCCAACAGATCCATCGTTGGGAAAAGTCCGAGATTTTTCTAAAAAACAATAATTTTATACAATTCCACCTTAGAAAGTAGTTTCCCCACCCCACACTTATGTTATGCATAGTCCTCGATGCATGATCACAAAGAAAAATATTAAAATAAGGGTGAGAAATACTCCTTGAGACCCACTCGGGCCTAGCACGGACATGATTCTCAATCTTTAGAGTCGGGATGACCCCGCACTTAAGCTCAAACATGCCCCTCACCTTCAACTTTGGGTACTCAGACTTCCCCTACTCTGCAAAATAAAAACAACACAAAACTCGAAACTAAAAAAAATTAAAAACATAATAGATATACAGGATGGGTTGCCTCCCAACAAGCGCCTTATTTATAGTCGTGGAACGACTCTGCTACTCTGCTCAGGCTGGGCGCTTTCTCTTCTTCTTTATCCCATGAAGCCTAGCCTTTTTGCACGCTCTTAACGGGTCTCCTTTTTAATCTCTGGCTCTTTTCTCAATTATCTTTACACCCTCAGCTTGCAACACCACCTCCTCTGGATCACTGCCATTCACATAAGGACTCTGCTCTATCCCCTTCACGTCGACCACAGTAATCATGCACATGTCCTCATAATATTTTGGGAGTTAAAGTGCCTTGTACATATTAAACGTGACCTCCTCATAGTCAACTCTCATCTTTAACTTCCCTGCCCTCACATCAATAATTGCTAAACTAGTAGCTAAGAATGATCGCCACAAAATAATTGGCACTTCCTCATCTTCCTCATAATCAAGCACAATAAAAGCAGCGGGAAAAATAAACTTTCCCACTCAAACTAGCACATCCTCAATAATTCCTTCCGGCATAATTAACGACCTATCTGCTAACTGTAAAGTGATTGTGGTAGGTCTAAGAACCTCCAATCCGAGTTTCTTGAACAAAGAAGATGGCATCAAATTTATACTAGCCCCTAAATCACATAGGGCTCTACCAACTTCTTCTTTTCCAAAAGACAAAGGAATTGTGAAACTCCTAGTATCCTTCAACTTAGGAGGAATTTTACTCTGAACTCTGGCACTGCACTCTTCAGTAAGTGAAACTGTTTCGAACTCTGCATGTCTTCATTTATTTTCCACAATATCTATGAGATACCTCGCATACTTAGGCACTTCTTGCAAAATTTCCACCAAAGAAAAATTCACGCTCACTTGGCTCAACATATCTAGGAATATCTTGTACTTAGAATCATCTTTTTTCCTCTACAGTCTTTGTGGAAACGGAGGTGGTGGCCTTGTTTCAATGACTGGCTCGGGCCCTTTAATTTCTTTCTCATTCCCCTCAACTGGCTTGGGAAATAATTCTCCTTCAGGATGAGCTGTATTCTTCTTTTTCTTTGGAACTTATTCTAGTACTCTTCCATTTCTCAAGGTAATTGCATTGACTCGAGCCTTAGGATTAGGATTAGTATCACTAGGAAGAGCTCCTGCTGGTCTGGTATTTTGGGAACTGGCAAGTTTCCCCATTTGACGTTCCAAGTTTCTCATTGTTGCTGCTTGGGCCTGGTGATCAGCCATTATTTTCTGATTGAAAGAAAGTTGGTTGTTCATCATTCTCTTCATAATCTTCTCAAGGCTAGCTGATTTTTCAGCCTGAGGTGGTCTGTATTGTTGTTGAGGTGCTTGAGGCCGATACTGATTCTGATTGCCTTGATTTCCACCCCAAGAGAAATTTGGGTGGTTCCTCCAGTTGGGATTGTAAGTGTCCCCATACTGATTTGTTTGGCCTCGATTTACATTACCCACAAAATATACAGACTCTGGATTTTCTGGGCATAGATTTCTCATGTGACCCTCTCCACAGACTTCACAAAATACCTGAATTTGTTGAACTGGTTGCATTGGTTGGGCCTGTTGCAGTGGTTGAGATTGTTTCTTGTTAATGATCAGGGTCATCTGATTGACTTGGTTAGTCAATGTAGAGATCTGAGATGACAATGCTGAGACAACATCTAGTTCAAGAACCCCTGGTGACTTTTGAACCACATTCCTTCCCATCTCACCTTGCCGGTCTGGATTGCATTTGGAGAATTTATTCAATAATACAAATATTTCATCATAATTCTTCTCCAATACCTGACCTATAGCTGCTACATCTACCACAATTTTTGTTTGGGGATGGAGCCCCTCAATGAAAGTGTGAACTAACACTTCGCTTGTCTGATTTTGATGAGGACAGTCTCTGAGTAGCCCTTTGAACCTTTCCCGTGCTAAATATAAAGATTCGCCTGCTTTCTGTTTAAAGGAGACTATCTCACTTCTGATCTTTGCAGTCTTGCCTGAAGGGAAGAACCTTGCCAGAAATTTTCTCGCCAAATCGCTCCATGTTGTAATGGAATTAGCTGGTTCTGCCTTTAGCCATCACTTTTCTTCTCCCAACAAAGAGAATGGGAAAAGCGTGAGCCTCACATAATCTGGCGTGACCCCATTAGTGATATAAGTATCACTAATCTCCAAGAAGTTCAGAATGTGCTGCTGAGGATCCTCGTGTGGAAGACCCATAAACTGCCCGTTTTCATGAAGTAACTGGATCATGCTCTGTTTCAGCTCAAAGTGCCCATTGATTCTGGGCTTCACGATGCTGGAGGTAACATTAGCAATATTGCGCATTGCTACCTCCTGAACGGCCATGTGTTGGTCTTCTACCATGTTCACAGGAATTTGAATGAGGTCCTGAATATTGTCTGTATCCCTTGCTTCCCCCAACCTCCTGTGAAATGTTCTCTCAGGTTCGGGGTCAAAGCCGTCAAGTCTGTCCTGGATTCTGACCCTACGCATTCAATAAACCTGTTCCTAAGATTAGAGTAACAATCAAGTAACGCTAGACTGGAAAAAATAAACAATTAAAGCAAAAACTAGAAAGTAGTATATATTCAAGTCCCCGGCAACGGCGCCAAAAACTTGTTGGTCCCAAACGCACACGCAAGTATACGTGGTTGTACAAGTAATATAATGATAAATCGAGCATCTAACCCACAGAGACTTGTGTAAACTACTTACTAAATCACAATAATTGTTATTAAATCAAGCCAAAATAAAATCCAGGAATGTAATTGTATTATACTACGATTCTAAGAAATAACTAATTATCAAGTAACAAGTTGATTGTTGTGTATTCAATAGAGACAAATATTCCAGGGTTGTGATCAATTCTCCACTCGTATTGCATTCTAATTAACTCTCCCTTTCATATAATTCACTCTTGGTTGCTAATTAATCGATAAATGCTCTCATAGCCTTCTCCCGAAGCACTACTCGCCTATTCTCAATAGATTAACACCTATATACCTATGAAATTAATCTATTAGAACGCACTAAGATTACGATATTTAATTAAGCACGGTGACTAGGTATATTCCTATCCTAACAGCAAATCCGCTCCCTTGAAGGGTTAAGATCGCGCTCTCTTCAATTCTTCTCTAATCAATATACGGCTTTCCCAAGCATAACATAGATAGTATATAGAACATAACTGCTGGCCAGACAATTAAGCAATTAAACACAGAATTGAAGAAACAACCATACATTGAGTGAATTAAAATCATCACAACCCCAAAACAATGGGTGTTTAGCCACTCATGCTAAAATCAAACAATTGGATAAGTGTTGAATTAATTGTAAATACTAGAAAAAGATGAAGAAAACTGAGAATCCTTTGCTTCCTAATGATCCCGTATGTATATTTCCACCAAAGTGGCGTCCAACCCCTCAAAAATAAGCTTAGACTTGCTTTTATACGTGTTGGGTAGGTTTAGGACCAAAATAACCGTGTCCCGGGAAAAATAGGACAAAATTCTCGTCACCGGTGCCCTGGCTAGTGACGGGCGTCCACCAGGTGCTGCCCCATATTTAGATACTTCCCACAGCGCCACAGGTGGGGCTGGGCGCTACCTGTGGCACCCAAAATCGCCGATTTCCCGGTTTCATCCGTTTTGGCTCTAATTTCGCGCGTTTCACCCCCAATTGATCCCGAATCATTCCTAAACATAAAAACACTTCAAATTAATATAAATAATCATATTTAACATCTAAAACTCACAAAACAAAAGTAAAATATGAGGTGATATACATAGAAATATATACACTTTAAGCTAAACATCAATAGACGAGTCTCGGGATTGAAGCAGGATGAGCCGATTTGTCCGAATAAGGACATCGGACCTGATCCCTGCTGAATACATGTCACTTCCTGAGAAGTGGAACATGAAACGTAAGTACACTCTTCATTGAACGTTTAATTTGTTGTTTCACTTCCTATCATCTTTCCTTATCTTTGTTTTGGTGTTGCAGTTGTGGCCCAGATGCCGGACCTGATTTCGTAGCTAAAGAAATAGGTCGAAGGCCTAGTGTCACAGAGACCCTACTCTGAACGTGCCTGGATGGAGTAGTCAAAGGGTCGATGGGAGGCTCGTAATCATGGTAAGTTTCTGCCGTGACTTCGTCATTGTTCTGGCCATTTCTCAAACTCACTTATCTCTTTCTATTTTGCAGGTCTCGAGAAAGATGTTGCAATGAGACCATCTTCCGGTTATGAAGAAGTACTTCCCCATCCATCAGCTCCAAAGCAGGCCAAGGAGAAAAAGAGAAAAAGGGATCTGAGTCCCCCGCGCTCGAAAAAGAAAAAAATAGTGAGGAAGCCCGTAAGCCCAAGGTGGATACTGGTCTTATATCCTCGGACTCGATCCACCGATTAAGGGATGATCCCGAAGAAGAAGAAGAAGAAGAAGATAACTCCAAGCTAGTGGCCCGTGTGTGGGCTACTGCTTTAATACAAAAGCCCTACGAATTGGAGAAGGTTGATGAGGGAGCTTCGACCGAGGTCCCTGAATCAGAAAGAGTAGGGGCCACTCCATCCCCAGCTAAGACGGTAGAGAGAGAGACCGTGGGCAAGGCTTCCCGAGAAATGGAAGAGGTCCCAAGGGAAGAGCTTTGGGTGGTTGATATTTCGAGATCCCCTCAGATTACAAATGATATGATCTATGAATCCAACATGCGGGAAAGTCAATCTTACGAGGGACTTCAGGGGGCGACCAATATCCATGTTTTCTTCGACGGGATTGAATCTGCTGCCTCCGAAGATGTCACTGGATTCGATGATTTACCAGTGCCGAAGAAGGTACCTCATCGGGCGCTACTGGTTCTCCATCAAGCCCAAAACTGGTGGACCGATTCCCGGCCCCGAGTGCTAATCCAGGTCGTAGGCAGAACATAGTGCTTACTGTCCCGGAGGATGCTCTAGTCTTCTCTGCCACCGTTTGAATTTCTAGTTATCTGAGAGGCTTGGTGATCGAGGAGGACCAAGCCATGATGAATGTTGTGGGGGTCGCTTGCTCGTTTAATGAGGCTCAACACACTCTGAATCGGGTAACTTCGAGAGTCTCTTCCTTATTTCCTTCAAACTTAGAATTGTAAGTTATTATAACATCTTCTTCTTTACTTGCAGGCTTCGGTGTTGCATTACAAAGCCTTACTCAAATTTGAGAGGAGCGTGAGGCTGAGTTTCGGGGCCTCACTGAGAAAAGCGATACCTATAGGCTTCTTAGTGAGAAGCTTCAGGCCGATTTGGTTGCAGCTCGGGATGAGCATACCGAAATGGTCGAGCAAGTAATCCGAGTACTTTACGATATTGAAGATGAGTTTGAGATAACGACTAACGATCTGATTCTGCAGGTCCGGCAGAGGCTCGATTAGATCGGAGGGCTCCAAAATCAGGTGGATGAGATACAGGTCGAGGATGAAGCATTCAAGAAGAACATGGATATCCTAGCCTCGAAAAAGGTTACTGTCCAAGCACAATTAGATTCGGCCGAGACTCAACTCCAAGCTACAAAAGAGAAAACCTCGATGCAGTTCGAGAAGATCAAGGAGCTTCAGACTCAGCTGGATTTGGCTGCTTCTAATAAGAAATCTTAGCCAACGAGTGCGAAGCGGCCAAATTTGAAAAAGCTGGCATCAAAGCTGATGAAAAAGTGGCCCAGTTTAAGTTCGACGTCAAGGCTATCCAAGCGGAGGCTAAGAGCATGATAGATCATGCAAAATGTCAAGATCGGAGGGAAGCCCTCGAGGACGCTCAATCCCAAGGTTTGATATCATGGCCGAGGTCGAGAATGCTAAAGCAGAAGAAACCTCGGCCCAGAAGTTGGCCTTCCCTGAGGAAGACTCAGATAGCCTAAGTGAATCTAAAGACGGGGAAGAGCCCGAGTATGGAGATGTGACCTCCGATGAAGACCAAGCCACTTAGGACTTAATACTTTTTTTGTTCTTCTTTTTGCACTTTGCCTAAGGCCGTTTTGGCCGTTGTAAATTTTTTGGACTAGGCCGATTTGGCCCTTGTAAAGAAAATCATTCTATATAAATATAAGGCTTTCTTTTCCCTTTTGGATCTTAAGTTTTTCCTTTTCTTTGTTATTTATTATTTGTAATTGCAAAGGTTGAAATGGCTTACCATGAAACAGTAAGGTTGTGTTCGAGGGTTCAAACAACCCTTGCCTTTATTAGAGTTTTTGGGGCTCGATTTATTGAAGTTTTCCCGAAGATGTCTTAAATTTGTGACTTTGCCGAGGGTGGCCTTTTAGAACCAGTTGTGAAAGAATTTATTCTTTTTTGAAGGCCTATTTTTTTTATGGATTTTGGTCTTCTTCGAGCTGTATTAAATTGTCCATAGCCTCTAATTCGGGATCTACCTATTATGCTCATTTTCCTATTTTATCCGGACTTGCCCAAGATAATAGTCCCCGAGTGGGGTGGCCGTGGCCTTTAGAAATTGGGGAGTTGCCTATTAGGTCTTTTGTCCCTGAGTGAGGGAGTGTTTTTTCGTATTTCAATTAAGTATTGCCCTTGGGCTCGTTATTTTCGGGAGTATGAAGCTCTTTAAAAGATGTAAATAGGGAAAAAAATTTAAACATCAGATGTTTGCAAGGAAAGTATTTCTAACAAATATCAGATGTTTAAGCCAGGGCTCGAACAATCTACGTGGGTACGGTTCGTTCTGACCGTTTGGCCCTTACAATAAATCCTATCTATCTAGACCCTCTTTTTATGAAGTAGTTTCCTCGTTAGAGTTGATATTCGAAGATAATGCATATCCGAGGGTAGCCCCCCCCCCTAGTATTCAAGGTTGATTGCAAAGGAACCTCGGATATTTTTGAATTGATCATCGATGTCGATTCGTAATCGAGCTCGATTCTAAGTTAGCAGGATTCATTATTGCCTCGTTAAAAACCTCGCCGAAAAACCCATTTGGGACAAAACCGGTCTTAGGGAAAAAGAGTACAACATGTGCTTTTAGACCTAAAGGCTTCGTTCTGTTCGCCGAAAAATCCATCGTCGATTCTTGTTGACCACCTGCAAGAAATAGTCTGAAATAAAAATGAAAATAGAAAGGGGTCGTACCTTAGTAGTAATATCGTTTTAGTTGTGATATGTTCCAATTGCTCGTCAATATTTCTCCACTCATCGTTTTGAGCTTGTAGGACCCTTTTTTGGTGACCTCAAGAATCTGGTACGGTCCTTCCCAGATCAAACCCAATTTTCCTTCATTCGGATTTTGGGTGTTCAGGGTGACTTTCCTTAGCACTAAGTACTCGACACTGAAATACCGAAGATTGGATATTCGATTGTAGTATCTCTCGATCCATTATTTTTGGGTGGCCAATCGGACGAGGGCGGCTTCACGTCTTTCATCCAATAATTCTAGGTTCGTATACATGGCCTCGTCATTTGAATCTTCTGTTGCATATTGGAACCTGATACTTGGTTCTCCGACCTCGACCGGTATTAGAGCTTCAGTTCCATAAACTAATGATAACGGGGTAGCCTCGGTACTAGACTTCTATGTTGTGCGGTATGCCCAAAGAACTTCGGATAGAATTTCCTTCCACTTCCCTTTGGCGTCAGTTAGCCTCTTCTTGAGATTTTGGAAGATGGTATTGTTGGTCGATTCGGCTTGTCCATTCCCACTTGGATGATAAGGTGTTAGGATTATTTTGATTTTGTGATCCTCAAGAAATTTAGTCATCTGGCTGTCGCTGAACTGCTTTCCTTTGTCGCACACAATTTCGGAAGGCATCCCGAATCAACATATCATGTGATCCCATATGAAGTCGATGAATTCCTTCTACTTGACTTTCCCAAAAGCCTATGCTTCAACCCACTTAGAGAAATAATCAGCCATAAATAAAAAAAATTGAGATTTACCTGGGGCCCATGGAAGAGGGCGAACGATGTCCACTCCCCACTTCATGAACGACCATGGGGACAAGACTGAATGGAGTAGTTCCCCCAGTTGGTGAATCACCGGTGCATGTATTTGGAACTTGTCCCATTTTTTAACAAACTTTTTCGCATCTTTCTCTATGTCGATCCAGTAGTATCCGTATTTGATTACTTTGTAGACCAGTGATTCGGCACCAGAATGATTTTCGTAAGTGCCCTCGTGGAATTCTCTCAGAACATATTTAGTATCTCCTGGTCCCAGACATGTTGCTAATGTACCATCGAACATCCTTCTAAACAAGGTTCCGTCTTCGGAAAAGGTGAATCGTGTTGCCTTTGTGCGCAGGGTTCTCGATTCTTTTGGATTTGAGGGAAGCTTACCGTTCTTCAAATACTCTATGTATTTGTTTCTCCAATCCCAGGTCAAACGTGTAAAGTTTATCTCGGCGTTTCCTTCTTCGACCATTGACCTCATGAGTTGTACAACAGCCCCCGAATTGAGTTCGTTGTATTCGATCGATGAACTAGGTTTGCAAGGGCATCGACCTCACTATTTTGATCTCGAGGCACATGTTACAAAGTCCATTCCTTGAATCGGTGTAGAGTTACTTGTAGCTTATCCAGGTATCTTTGCATTCGTTCTTATCGAACTTCAAAGGTTATGTTGACCTGATTCACCACGAGGAGGGAGTCACATTTGACTTCGATCACCTCCGCTCCCAAGCCTTTGGCTAGTTTGATACCTGCAATCATGGCCTAATATTCGGCCTCGTTGTTAGTCAATTTTACAGTTCTAATAGATTGTCTAACCACGTTAACTGTGGGAGGTTTTAGCACGATTCCGAGTTCGGACCCCTTTGCGTTTGAACCACCATTCCTAAAGAGGGTCCAGATTTTCGAGGACGTACCCGAGTTTACTAATAGTTCTCTTTCAACCTCGGGTACTAGGGCCGACGTGAAGTCGGACACAAAGTCTGCCAAGATTTGAGAATTGATGGCTATTGAGGGTCGATATTGGATATCGTACCCGCTAATTTCTACGCCCCATTTGGCCAACCGTCCCGAAAGCTCGGGCTTATGCAAAATGTTTTGGAGTGGATAAGTTGTTACAACACATATGGGATGACATTGAAAGTATGGTTTTAGTTTCCTAGAGGCGCTTATCAAAGTGATCGCTAATTATTCTAGATGGGGATACCTAATTTTGGCCTCACCTAAGGTCCGACTAACATAATAGATAGCGAATTGCGTACCTCATTCCTCTCAAACCAAGACTCCACTTACTGTTATCTCTGACACTGCCAGATACAAGTAAATATATTCGTCTGCCCTTGGTGTGTGAAGTAGCGGCAGGCTCGATAAGTACCGTTTAATATCCTCCAAGGCTTGTTGGCATTCCGGAGTCCATGTGAAATTATACTTCTTTTTCAGCAACGAGAAGAATCGATGACTCTTGTTGGAGGACCTCCAGATGAATCTCCCCAGGGCAGCTATGCGCCCCGTTAACCTCTGCACGCCTTTTACGTTGTCTACTACCGTGATGTCCTCGATAGCTTTGATTTTGACGGGGTTGATCTCAATTCCTCGATTGGATACCATAAAGCCGAGAAATTTGCCAGAGCCGACTCCGAACACGCATTTTTCTAGGTTGAGCTTCATGTTGTATTTCTTCAGTATACTAAAAGTTTCTTGCAAATGCTTCAAATGGTCCTCTACTACTAGCATGTCATCAATATAAATTTCCATAGATGTCCCTATTTGTTCTTCGAACATCCGGTTTACTAGGCGTTGATAAGTTGCACCAACATTTTTTTAATCCAAATGGCATTACATTATAGCAGTAAGTACGATACTTAGTAATGAACGAGGTCTTTTCCTGATCTTCCGGGTTTATCTGTATTTGGTTGTACCCGGAATAGGCATCAGGAAAATAGAGGATCTCGTGGCCAGTCGTAGCATCGATCATGCCATCGATATTAGGTAAAGGAAAAGAATCCTTGGGGCATGCTTTATTTAGATCTTTGTAGTCTACACATATCCTAAGTTTGTTTCCTTTCTTAGGGACTACTACTACGTTTGCTAACCATTCGGGATATTTTACTTCCCGGATGGACCCAATTTTAAGAAGTTTGGTTACCTCGTATTTGATGAAAGCATGTTTGACCTCGGACTGAGGTATTCTTTTTTTCTTCATCGTATGGAACTTCGAGTCCAAGCTCAATTTATGGGTGGTGATTTTCGGTGGGATCCCTGTCATATCGAAATGCGACCAAGCAAAGCAATTCATGTTAGTTTTAAGGAATTGAATAAGTTTTCCCCTGAGCTCGGGAGCTAACCCCGTACCCAAGTATACCTTTTGTTTGGGCTGATGTTCCATCAATATGATTTGCTCCAACTCTTCCACCATTGTCTTGGTGGAGTCTGAATCATTGGGGACTATGAAGGATAGAGGAACCCCACAATCATCAGCCTCGTCAATCCCCTACTTCTTTGATTGGGTCGAGGCCGGTGTCTGTGGTTGCTTTTTTGCCTCCTGTTTTCCCTTCGAATTTGAATCTTTCGTTGATGAGAGTGTCGATATCGGTGTCACTTCGTCGACGGAAAACATTTCCTTGGCGGTGAGTTGCTACCCGTAGACTTTTTTTACTCCCTCTGGTGTCGGGAACTTTAGAACCTGGTGAAGGGTCGAGGGCACTGCCCTCATGTTGTGGATCCATGACCTCCATAATAGGGCGTTATACCTCATATCTCCCTCGATCACATGGAACTTCGTCTCTTGGATGGTCCCGAACATGTTCACTAGCAAAGTTATCTCGCCTTTGGTGGTTTCGCATGTCATGTTGAAGTCGTTTAGTACTTGGGTCGTGGGCACAACCTGATCCTGTAGGCCAAGCTGTTCTACGACCCTCAATCGAATAATGTTGGCCGAGCTACCTGGATCAATTAAAAAATGTTTATCTTGAGTTTTATTCATAAGTATAGATATTACGAGTGCGTCGTTATGGGGTTGCACGATCCCTTCTACGTCCTCGTCATCGAAAGACAAGGTTCCTTCTGGTACGTAATCCCGAGTTTGCTTTTTCCTTGTGATCGACACCTTGGTGAGTTATAATACTAGTCCTTGGGGAATATCGACCCCTTCAAAAATCATGTGAATCAAGTGTTGGGGCTCTTCTTGATCGTTCTGTCTATTAGAATCTCTATTTCTGAAGTGATTCTTGGCTCGATCACTTAAGAATTCCCGAAGGTGCCCATCGTTGAACAACCGGGATACTTCCTCCCTTAGTTGTCTGAAATCTTCTGTTCTATGAACATGGGTGCCATTAAACTTGCACATTTAGTTGGGATTTCTCTAGGCTGGATCGGTCTGCAGAGGTCGAGGCCATCTAGTATCTTTGATACTTCCGATGGTTGATACGATGGCGGATGCATCAATGTTGAAGTTATATTCTGACAGTTCTGGTGCTTCTTTGAGCCTGGCATCCCTGTCGAAACCATTCTTTCTTATGATCCCTCGAGAGCTCTGACCTCGATAATTTCTCCTTTCACCTTGAATGGGGTTGCGCCCAGGTCTGTTTCCCCTTCGATCTCCATTATATGGCTGGTAATGATCCCTGTTTGATCATGGTTCTCGGTCGATGTCCCTTTTGAATCTGTCGACGTGCCTAAAAGGATAAATGGACCCGAAAAGAGTCCCCAACTTATCTTTGATTGGTACCGATTAATCTTTGATTGGTACCGATTATGCACATCGACCTAGGTAACTGTTAGGTATTCAATCAAGTTCTGCTTCAAGTGTTATGAAGACACTGAGCTTCGTGCATTTAGTCCTTGAGTGAAGGCTTGAACGACCCAATCATCGAGGACCGGTGGTAGATCCATACGTTCCATTTATAATCGAGACACAAACTCTCTGAGCATCTCGTTATCTTTCTACTTTACCTTGAAGAGGTCCGACTATCTAGTCTCGGACTTTATAGCTTCGGCGTGTGCTTTAACGAAGGAATCTGCAAGCATGGCAAAAGAACCAATGGATTTGGGTGGTAAATTATGGTACCATATTATCTCTCCCTTTGACAGGGTCTCCCAGAAATTATTCAATAATATGGACACGATCTCATCGTCCTCCAGATCATTTCCCTTAATCGCACATGTGTAAGAAGTGGCATGCTCGTTGGGGTCGTTCATTCCATTATACTTGGGAATTTGTGGCATGGGGAACTTCTTGGGAATTGGTTTAGGAGCTGCGCTCGGGGGGAGGGATTTTTCAAGAACTTCTTTGAATCCAAACCCTTTAAAATCTGTGGTGCCCCCAGGATTTGATCAACCCTGGAATTATAGGTTTCCACCTTCTTGTCATTTGCTTCAATTTTCTTTTCCCCAAATTTAACTCGCTTTGTCAAATCCTCGAGCATCTTCATGATTTCGGGGTCGGTCCCTGATTCATTTCCGTTCGATCTCCTTAACACTGATTCGGCCCTATGAATAACTTCCTAGGATGGCTCGGGCTCGATTCTGCTCGGTGCATGGTCCTGGTTTTGGAGTTGTGCTATTGCAGCTTATTGAGCCTACAACATTTCGAATATCACTTGAAGGTTGATCCCACCTTCTTCACCTCCATGTGTGCTCTGATCAAACATTCCTGCGGACACTACTCTCGGGATCGACGGTCAAATTTGCATTAATGGCAACATAGGAGCTGACGTTTATTGCGTCTACGGCTGGGACTCCATCAAGTTCAACCAAAAGGTACTTCATTCCCTGAGGCGGCTATGTTGTCGTCTTCGTCATGGAGACTGAGGTCGTTGTCCACGTGTACGGGTGTTGCTTGAGAGTTTGACATGTTGATCCTGGAATCAAAGATACTCTCAAGAACAAGTGTAAAATAGTGTGTGTTACGAAAGTTAGTACCAGGCAATCACTATTATCCTTATCCCCACGGTCGGCGCCAAACTGTTTACCCAAAAAATGGATGACAATTGAATAAATACGTGGATTTACCGATACGTGATTTTACTTGGCAGTAACTGATAAAATATGTAAATTGATATTGAAATTGACTGTAAAGAGAAATAAAAGAAAACCAAATGAGATGTATAACTTTGGCCCTCGAGATAGATTACCCTCGAATCAAATGAATATTCTATTGAACTATGAACAAAACAACAAAGTATTGAAAGCTTAAGAGAAAGGTAGTATATTGCTCTGTTTTGCGTGAATATGATCATTTTACAAATGATCAAACCTCCTTTATATAGTAGGGGATTCCTACTTTTGTTACAACTCTAAATACAGTAAGAAATCCATAATTGGCTAATTAATCAGCCTCATCTTGATACATGCCGAGATTTTCGCCGTGATCCTTGCTCAATTACGGATATTTCGGCTTATCGTTACTTGACTTGGTAAACTTCCATTGGTGTTGTTCGGTATATATTTTTTTTGGTCCCGATCTTGGCCCATCTCGACCTTGATCGGTCTCTGGATTACGAGCTCAACAATCTAACTCCACACTATGGCTCGATATAACACGAGGCCGAACCTTGACCTATCATGTTCCAACATCGAGTAGTCATAAGAAAGGCAGGCATGTTCTTACCATACACAAATATAAACTTTTAGTTCCATTTAAATGCATTTTTTCTACTTTGGCTTCACCTTCTTTTCCGAACTACAAAACTCGAAGTCAGAAGCTGCAAGAAGCAAAGTGTACATAAACTTTTATCATTTAATCATGCTTATATAATTCATCTTTTCACTTCATAAACTCCCCTAAACATGGTAAATATAATTAATTTGATGTAAACAATCAGACTATATATTTACGAGTCTAAAACGTAAATGTGGTCTTTTTGGACAAGTGTACATAAATGTGTCTAAAAAAAAGAGTGACCATTCTATAAATAACGCGGTTTTAAATCGCGCTATACTTTAACGGTGTTTTGGCCGTTAAAGTATAGCACGGTTTAAAACAGTGTTATATATGTATAACGCATGTATAAACCGCCCTATGCTTGGCTGATATGACAGATATGTATAGCACCTTTAATGATCGCCCTATATATGTATAGCATAGTTATAAAGTGCGCTATACCTATTTTGTGGGCCCATCAATAAGTCCCATGCGTTTAGCTAATATAACAATAATTCAAATGGGTATCGCGCCATTTAAAAGAGCGATATACCTCAAAAATTCACCCCACCCCCCGAGCTAGGATGGCCTTATTTAAAGGCGTTAGGATTTTACAAAAATCCATTCAAAAAATATTCTAACTCCCTTTCAAACTTTTCTTCTTGTTAAATTCTCAAGCATTTTTTCATAATGTCTGAAGAGCGAAAATAAGGGTTTCATTATATTGGGGGGTGAGGTTGTGGTGGCGAATAACTCTGTGAGTTTATCTCCACAATTTCATGTTAAATTTCCACTTACAATGGAGTACAATAGATTGGTATCGTTGTTATGTAATAAAATGAGTATGAGGAAACATTCGGTGAACGTCAAAGTAACCAGAAGATATCCGTATTCCATCTCTCCACAAGGGGTTGCTTGTTATGTTGAGTTTAACATCGACGATGATGAAAATTTTGAGGGTTTTTTTGAGGACTCCGGATGAATACCGGGAATTTCTTGTAATAAAATGTTGGAAATGTACGTCAAGGTTGAAGACGCTCCCAATAATGAGGTTGTGCATACTAGGGATAACCCCCAGTCATCGGTGGTTATTCTGGATCAGTGTTTGCCGGACAGGTTCCGGATGAAAGAGTTTGCCTTGATTTAAACTTATAACCACCGGCGAATGAGCAGCGAGGAAATAATTTCTCTCCTGCTTTACATAATCCACAAGACGAGTGGTAAACTTCAATTTTCCTTTGTGTTATGATGTATATTTTTGTTGTATTGAATTTGTATTAACGCTCATATATTCCACAGGGTGTACCGGCCAGATACAAATTTTACAAGTCATCACCAACAAGAAAATGTCCATCATGGAATGTCAACACATTACGACTTGTAAGTGAAGTGATACATCTATATGGAAAGCATTTATTAATTTCAGTAGATTATTATTTTGTTGTTTGTGCAGTGAAAATGAGCAAGTTGAACCTCCTGTCCTCACTCAATTACCCGAAGATGACATATTAACTCAGGATCTGGCAGATGCACGGAGTGAGGAAGATAACAGTGATTATGACAACAATGTCGATGATTCCGGAGACGACACACCTTTCCCTCGTGAGGATGGTGATGAGGAGGAAGAGAATGAAGGAACTGATTTGACGAGGGAGTATGCTCCACCCCCTGCTAGACCAAGAGTGTACGAGTCCCAAGTATCGTTTCATTCAAGGAAAATTCCCTACCTTAGTAACTTTCCAAATATGTCGGATGTGGATGCTCTCACAAGGGATTTTGATGAAATTCGGACAGCAATGTGGGATGATTCTAGACCAACGGTGCTGGCAAAGGGCATGCTTTTTCCTGATAAAGCGCGCCTAAGCAGGCCGGCGAAAATGCACAACGTAAAAGAGTGTCGTGAGATGACGGTATGGTAGTCAACTCCGGAGGCATACAAGGTTGTTTTTCGTATATGGTTTACGGGTTTTCATTGGATGTTATGCGTGACCAAGAATAACACAGGTCTGTGGAAAGTGGGTAAATACATTCCCACCCACAGATGTGAAATGGACACATTCAATGGGAATCACTACAACTTGGATATTAACATGATTTCTCTTGTCCTTATTCCACACCTTGAAGCGTCCATAAGGTATAAAATCAAAGAGTGCATTACATCAGTCCACCAGGAATATGGCCATACCATTACCAAAAGAAAGGCATTTCTCGGGCGCAAACATGCGTTTTAAATTGTTTATGGTAACTGGGAAAAGTCATTTGCAGCTCTACCCAGGTACATGGTTGCACTGCAACACTTTAACCCCAGGACAGTTGTTGAATGGAAGTTTGCGCTGTGTCCGAGAAAACCAAAATATATATTCAATTACATGTTCTGGGCATTTAAACCAGCAATTGATGGTTTTCCGCATTACGGGTCGGTAATATCCATAGACGACACTCATGTCTATGGAAAGTATGATATCAAGTTGTTGATAACCGTTATAGTAGATGCTAATGGACAAATATTTCCTCTAGCTTTTGCTATTGTTCCAATGAAATCCAAGATACGTGGATGCTATTTTTGAACCATTTGAAAGAGCACGTTGTCAAACAACGTTTCGGTATTTGTCTAATTCGGCATGGTGGTATCTTAAGTTTTGTAGAGGACTTGCATGCATGGCAAGAACCTTATGCCTACCACCATTACTGTGTGAGGCACTTGAAGGCCAATTTCCAGAAGGCACATCTCAACAAGGACCTGCATGATTTGATGTTGATGGCAGCAACAGACCACCAAGAGCATAAATTTTGGAGGCACATGGAATCTATCAGGAAGGAAGACGAGAGAGCCTATCATTGGTTGATGTGAAACGAGCTTCACAAGTGGACTTTGCATGCGGATGGTGGAAGAAGATGGGGAATTCTAACTACAAACGTGTCAGAATCTTTCAACGGGTTATTGAAGTCGACAAGAAGATTGCCTGTCACTGCCATGGTGCGGATGTCGTTCAAGCAGATGGCGGAGAGGTTTGTTAAAAGTGTTGCAACTGCAACATCATTGATATAAAGGGGTGTTGAATTAATGCCACTGTCAATGAAGAGATTTGAGAAATATAGGCGGCGAGCACATTGGCATTCATTTTTGCAGTATGATCACAACAGAATTTTTTTTGAAGTTCGCATCACTATCCATCAAAACCGGGGGAATAATGTACATACCATAAATGAATCTAAAAGGTTGTGCTCTTGTGGGAAATGGTCCATCTACCACATGCCGTGCTCACATGCCATGAGGTGCTTTCAACATGTTGGTTTAGGGCCAACCAACTACGTTGATAAACAATATAGTGTTGTTGCTTATTTAAACACCTATAGTGGGCAGTTGCAGCCAGTGGGTGCTGAGCATTATTGGCCACCGGAACCATTTAAAATGATGTGTAACAAGGACTATTTGCGTCGAATACAGGTGCAAAAGAGAACGCATATACGGAACCAAATGGATGTTAGTGATATTGTTTATGCGCGCAAATGTGGTATATGCTCGCAAACAGGACACAACCGTCGAAAATGTCCTTCAGCTGGTTTGGGTGGCGGTGGTAATCAAGCTCGTGGTGGGTGTTCTTCTAATGTGCCCAACTAATAATGGGTTTATGTTCTAATAAGTAGTTATTTTGTATATGTTGGAAGATGTATCAAATAAAATTATGTTTCCATTGTTGTTAAATCTTATTGATATTTAACATTTTCCAGTTAAGTAAATTAATATATTTCTCCCTCCCGTTCATGTAATCAAAAATATTATTGGATTAAAAAATGAAAAAATATGTGAATATATTAGATAAATATAGTTCAAAAATAGTTGAGTTAAAGGTAGATTTTTGATAAATATGGGGGCAAATCATAGCGCGGTTAAATATTACGTTATATGAATATATATATATATATATATATATATATATATGTTGTCTTGTCGAACTGAAAAGTTGCCCGCATAAGAAAATTTATTTTGTATCCGACAAAATCTTTTACAAGCAAAGCATAGCGCGGTTAAATACTACGTTATGTGAATAAATATAGCGCGGTTAAATACTACGTTATGTGTGTTGCCTTGCCTATAAATAACGGGCGCACTCTAGTTATTTTCTGCGCTTAACAATAACCAATAGCAAAACTTTCCATAAAAGCAAGGTTTTTTTTACGCTTTAACAAATGTCTGAACGCCTTTATATACCAAGGTGCGAGTGCGAAAAAAAATGCATGATGAAGGAATGTCGGGATGATGGTGAAGTTGGATGCCGCTATTGGATCTGTGTGAATAAGTTTTATAGTGTTCCCGATGAAATTTTTTGCAATTTTAAGGTATGGATTGATGATCCCTGTAATCAAGAATGTTACAAACAATCTTTGTATTTTATTCATAATTTGACCTTAAAACAGTGGGAATATGAAAGAAAATATAAACGAGAAATTGCGGAGTTGAAGGAGAAACTGAAAGAGACAGAATTGGAAAAACAATAACCTGGAAGATAATTTAAGTGGTTGGAGCAGAAAATAATGGGCGGCAGTGACTAAACAATGACATGTACGTGTTGAGTGTATCACTTTATCTTTATGTTTCCCGCGTCATGTATTTTCATTAGTTGTACTGAATTTAAATTATGTTAAGTTGTTGTGTTTGTGTTTGTATTGTAGTATTAAAATAAAGAAGGAACGGGGAAATAAAAACATAATGCGCATATTATGTAAACATAAAAATTGTTGTTATTATTTACATAAAATACAAAAAAAAAATCAATGCTTCCCACATCATGTGTGCTTCAATGCAGCCGCTGGCGTGAGGCGCATCCCATCCCGCCCGGTTACGCTATCAGGATCATCCTCATCACGTCGCCTCTTTATAGCAGGATGCGCTGCAGCATGATCATCAGCAATGCTGGAAGGAACGGTAGAAAGGGTCGTTAATTTATTACAAACCTACAGAAGAATAAGTCAGCTCAGTATAGGAAAGTATATATTAAGTCACAACAATTTAGATGGTCTCACCATGGTCTCGTCGGGATCCTGAATATAATCATCTGTCGTAGCAATGTCAGTCTGGATCTGTGAAGGGGGAGGCGGAATCAGGTCATCTCGCTGGTCCCAAGTATGGACCTGCGCCTCTAGCCATGCTACATATGCGTCGTCCACCATGGAACGATCATCCCGCTGATAATGTGTAGCCTCACATGTAGGCCCCCTCAGTGTATACTGTGGACGGCCAAACTGTCGAAGTACCCGCTCTGTGGCATGATACTCCACAATATTGAGGCACATCAGCGGGGTGGAAGTGCTCCAAATCAGTCGGCCAGCCGAGCAATAATCGGACAGGCCACCTATCAAGTCGGCATTGTATGGCATCCAGATGAACTATCAAATAACAACAGAAAACGTGAGTATGCGCAACACATGTGAAGCTATACCAAGTAAGTGTAGGTACACATTTACCTGTGCGCCCTCTAGCATATCCAACACATCCCTGCAAAGGGGGAGATTATGTCGAGCATCTTAATCTCGTACATATCCACGCCGGAGAACCCACCTCCTAGGTAGAGGGAGAAACGGAGGTGGTACATCTAGAGGTAATGGTGGTAGAGGTGGCTGCAACTGCAGGAACCGCTCCCAGGCCCAAACCTAACATACAAAGTTGACGTAAAGTTTAAGATAAATTTTGACTAGATAGAATTGAAAGGAATGAACAGAGGTATTCGAATATGTTGTCACCTGTAAAAGCGGCAAAAATCCACATACGTCATGCCGGGTGCCCATGCTCGCCCAGCATAGATGCCTGTACATGTAGGCGAGAACAGCAGCACCCCAGTTGTACTAGGGTAAATCATCTAGCAGTTGAAGATGATGAAGAAATCGCAAGCTGACTAGGTTCCCCGAAGTGTTCGGGAACAAGACCCCACCAAACAGAAGGAGCAGCAGCAAACTCGTATACCAGTGAATATGTAGATCATCTATCTCGCCGGTGATGTCGGGTTGCAATATCTCCAAATACTGTCTAATAGCTGTCAAACTCATGCGACTGGCCCCTGAGTATGCAGTCTCATCCTATGGCATGAAGCTAGTGAACTGCAGCAGCATGTCCAAATACTGGCCACGTGTCATCTCTCTCATGCCCTGAGGCAATGCAACGGGCAGTCCATCAACGGGCAGCCCATATAAAACCTCCATGTCCTGCAGCATGATGGTGGCCTCGCCAATGGGCAGGTGGAAAGTGTGCGTCTCCGGTCGCCACCGCTCTATCAGGGCCGTGATCAAAGACCAGTCGAGCTGCAGCCGCCCGATCTCAAATATCCTATAGAAGCCCGTATCCCGCAGGCGCTGGACTACACGGGGATGGAGAACTCTGTCCTTCATAAAATCCCGTCGTCCACCCTCCTAGCGCGGAGATTTTGGGCCAGTAGCTCTCCATCCCATACGTAGGTGGCCTATGATCGCCCTGTAACACTAATAGCTCATCGGATACAGGTACAGGATGCATATGCGTCCATTTCGTCTATTGTAAATTAAACAATATTAATTGTATGGTTGATCTGTAAATTAAATAATTATTTTTTATCATATTTAATTGGACAGAGTATATATCTATGGGTTCCAGGCTCGATATTTGAGGCCCAGTAGCACCAATCTATCCTGATTTCTTGTATGTGTCAATTTTATTATTTTCGTAATTTTGTATGTTTGATCTGTAAATTAAATAATTATTTTTTATCATAAATTGGACAGAGTATATATCTAAGGGTTCCATGCTCGATATTTGAAGTCTAGTAGCACCAAGTTATCCTGAATTCTTATGTGTCAATATTTTTATAATTTTGTGTGTTTGTTTTATAAATAAAATAATTAATTTTTGATCATATTTAATTGGACAGAGTATATATCTATGGGTTCCAGGCTCGATATTTGAGGCCCAGTAGCACCAATCTATCCTGATTTCTTGTATGTGTCAATTTTATTGTTTTCGTAATTTTGTATGTTTGATCTGTAAATTAAATAATTATTTTTTTATCATATTTAATTGGATAGAGTATATATCTAAGGGTTCCAGGCTCGATATTTGAGGCTCAGTAGCACCAAGCTATCCTGAATTCTTATGTGTATCAATTTCAATATTTTCATAATTTTGTGTGTTTGTTTTATAAATTAAATAATTTTTTTTTGTAAATTGGACAGAGTTTGTGTTTGATCTATCAATATAAGAGATACTTAAACTACAAGGATTTTATGTTAAAAGGCTCTTCATTTTACTATGCTAAAAGGGCACTAGTCTTTAAGCAAATAAATAATCTAAACTAGATAAAAAATATATATTTTAATAACATAATATTCACGAAAATACATATAAAACAGTAAAAGAAATTTATTGACTTTTTTATTAACAAAAAAAATTAATTTCTCAATTTTTACATATTTTTTAGAACACTAATATCTTAGTCCAGATAAAAATAACATACTAGTTTAATCACAACAAAACAAAAAACAACATTGAAACACATTCAAGACAATTAATATGCATTATTATTAAAGTTTTGACATAAACTAAACCATAATACTTCGATTTATATTTTTCGGAAAGTCAATGAGTTGAAAATTAGAGTCTGAAACGATGAAACCACACAATAGAATGTTTTGCTAGGACGTGAGACATATGTTCTTATCTTTTTGTATGACGGGTGGGGTCTACTATAATTTTTTAAAGATGAAATTTGGGGGGGGGGGGGGGAGAGGCGGACCGATCCGTTTCGAGGAAAATTAAAATATGGGGGTTGTCTGGTTCTTCTGATCGTGGGAAGAAGAAGGGCCATATTTATCTATGTATAGCGCACTTTATAACTGCTATACATGTTTGTCATATCAGCCAAGCATAACGCGGTTTATACATATGCTATATATATAACGCGGTTTAAAACCGTATTATACTTTAACGGTGTTTTAAATATTAAAGTATAGCGCGATTTAAATTCGCATTATATATAAAATGATCACTCTTTTTAGATACATTTATATCACACTTATCTAAAAAGATAATATTTAGGTTCCGGGGTCTTATATTTACCTGTACTGAGAGAGAAATGTAAGTCACTGACACATTTTTTCACTTTGGTCTGCAGTATTTGCAGCCTTTCGACCACGTGACCCCTCCTTCACACTTCAATGTCAAATTTGAGTCGTTAATTTTTTTGGGTTTTAGGACTTATTGGGCTCTTCGCTACACTAGCTTTTAAGAACTAACGGTCAAATATTTGGCCCCTCAATTCATGGTAGTACTTTGTTAGCTATTACTTCTCCTTTTTGAACGTTGGCCCCTTACTTCTCCTTTTTCAGCTGCTGTGCACTTGTTCGTCCACACATGGAAATCACAAGTAAAGTTCACTTTTTGTCCTTTTTTTTTCACTACATAATTACGTAAAGTGAAAAAATGAATTAGAAAGTCAGTGATTTTGATACTTCAAAGAAGCGCCGTTGCAAAGACGAAATTCAGATGATATTACCCTATACTATTCCAAAGTTTACACATAACTCAAAACTTGAAAATAACATGAGAGTTATAACAAGGAAGCTTGCACTATAGAAAATAACATGAGAGTTATAACAAGGAAGCTTGCACTATAGAAATACATTAATAATACTGGTAAAATATGCCCCAAGGCCAATACAAAAAATGGAAGCAGCATTAGGGGCATCAAAGAACCCCGGGGTGGGGGGGTGGGGGGCTCGAGGCTTTTTTTGGTCTCGGCCAATACAATACACCCACCACATACCAGCACAACACCAAAAGGATAATTAGGACCTATATTATATTACGCTCTATTTTACTAGTAACAAAGCATATAGAACAAAAAGACCAACATAGCTTCATTCTTGATTCTACTATTCTATCTCTAGAGTTGCCCGTGACACTTCTTCTCTAGAGTTGGCCAAATGAGTGAGCAAGGTAAGTCAGTGTTCCAACTAGTGGAGCGTTAATGTATGTCGCAGGTTCAGATTGCTCATAATCTGAACGCTCGTCCGGGAAACAATCGTGCTCATCCGGACCACCAACCACAGCCCCAACCAGTACGTTCGGGTTTGGTGCTTGTGAACTCATCACACTGAATCCGGACCTGCATTCTATTTTTGATGGATGGTTTGAGACCGAGGGCAATGAAGATCCCCTGTGATGAATCCTCTGTGGATACCTAGCTCCATATCCCACCATGAATGACATTTTTAATGGATTGTCTCCTAACAAATAGTCCACCTGCATGCACGGGTTTAATTTTATGCACTGAGGGTCTACTATATGCTTAAAATGTTACAAAATTGATTTTAGCAAACCTGCTTTTTGGCTATGTTTCGTAGCCTCTTTGGTGTAACAACAACTCCGCCACATTTAACAACCATACGAGCGGATGTTAAGTACTTGGCATAGGTGACTAGCAGGAAAGAAGTGGAGGTCACATACTGCATATTGCTGTCATCCATCTTGAAGAGTAACCCTCCTGTAAAATTGAAGTTTTTTTAATCCACATCTTTGAACTGGAAACTAAGTGAAATGTGAAAATGAACTAGGAAATTAACCTGGTGTATATTGAGCCTGAGAAAACGGTGTGCCTGGAATAAGGGAGCAAATGTAGTTGTCCGCATGACTCTTGTAATCATGGAGAGATTGAAGCTTTTGAACAAGAAATGCCTGAAAAGAGAAAGAAAATAAGCTCATTAAATTGATGTTGGCCAACTAACGAAAGTAAGTACCAAGAAAAAAAAGCACAGGTAAAGATTGGACCTTGGAAAGAAGAATCCTTGCTCCAACATGCTTATTGTCCCACCCAAATGTGTTATCAGTCTCTGCAGCACCAAGAATTTGCCCATTCCTTTGGATATAATTGAGATAAGATGGGTTCTTTGTGGCTCTATGTAACCAAGCAGCACCCCACAACAGCTCATCCTATACATTTATCAGTCAAAATCAGTGAATCAGCTAAGAACAGATATTATCTTTCACCTTAAAATGTTGAGAATATATCAAGCTAAACTGCAGTAAATAGCTGATTTCCTTTTACCTCATATCCAGAAACTGAGCAATAATAGGGGCACACTACTTTTCTCAATCCATTGCTGTACGAACCTCTGTACTTATCCGCAAATTCAAACACCTAAAAACCAACAGAAACAAAAAAACCTTAGGTTCTGCCACCCATTTTCTTGATCTATATACAACAAATGATGGTGATTATGACAAATTCTAGTAATACCCTGATGGCCCTTTTGACTAGTAGCTTGGAGTAAGCAGGGTTGCATTTTCTATACACTAAAGAAGCAGCAGCCAGAGCAGCAGCAGTTTCAGCAGCAACCTCAGTCCCTGGAGTGTTTTTGTCAATCTTGAAAACACTTCTTGGAGTGTCCATATCCTCAGGTCTCTCCCAACAAGAGTGGTCCTTTCCTGCATCCCCCACCTACAACAAGATACAAGACTTGCTTCAAGACAAAATAGTTATTCACTTCAGATTTGAGATATTTCACTCTTGAGATCAGAATTGAACCTGAACGTAAATGGTGTCCGGATGGGCAGTGGCCTTAAGAAGATATTCTGTAGCCCAACCAATGGCTTCTTTAGCATTCTGTAGTTCTCCTTTCATCAATCCACCAAACTCAAGCACACTCCATGACAGCATCGTGGTTGTGAATGCCATTGGGAAACCGAACTTCACATTGTCTCCAGCGTCGTAATATCCACCCACCAAATCAACCTGCATTGCCATTGTTCATCCCAAAAATCAACAAAAACAAATTCAGCCCCATATTCAACAAACATAAATTGACCCCAAAACAAGTTCAAAATTCTTCCTTTACAACAAAACATGTCAAAAGAGGACCTGCATTGCTAATATTCACTCCAAAATCAACAAAAATAAGTTCTAGATTCTTCCTTTACAACTAAACATGCCAAAAGAGGACCTGCATTGCTATTATTCACCTCAAAATCAACAAAACAAGTTCAAGATTCTTCCTTTACTACTAAACATGTCAAAAGAGGACCTGCACTGCCATTATTCACCTAAAGAAATTACCAAAAACAGCTTGAAGATTCTTCCTTTACAATAAACATAACAAAAGAGAACCTGCATTGGCATTAATAAACATTTCAAAAGTAAACCTGCATTGCCATTATTCACCCCAAAATCAACAAAAACAAATTCAAGACTCTTCGTTTACAACTAAACATCACCCCTAAAAATTAACAAAAACAAGTTGAAGATTCTTCCGTCGCAACTAAACATGTAAAAAGAGACCTGCATTGGCATTATTCACCCCAAAATCAACAAAACAAGTGCAAGATTCTCCCTTTACAACTAAACATATCAAAAAAGGACCATTTCTAGTTAAAACAAAACAACAACAACCATTTGTAGAGTTAAAAAGACCAAAAAAGATTTAAAAACATACACCCATGGCTTTGCCATCTGAAAGGCCAGAATCTTTGCGCCAAGTGATCCTCTGGTTAGAAGGGAGCTTCCCTGACCTCTGACCCTCAAAATAAATAATGGATTTGGCGAGAGCATCTCTATAGTTATGAGAAGCAAAGCGAGGATGGTGGGCGTGGTGTTGAGGTTTGGCAAGAAACAGAGGGGTAGTGAAGCATAGCAGAAAAAGGAAAGTGGCTATGGCAAATGTGGAAGAAGAAAAGGAAGAAACCATTTTGAAAACTGCCAACTGAAAAAGTTCACTCTACTACACTAAAACTCTAAAACCCCAGACCCCCAACCAACAAAAACCTGTTAAACGGCTAACTACCGGCAAAGGGCTGCGTGGCAGTGAAACAAGAAACCCCTCTCTGTATTTATAAAGCAAAGCAAAGGAAGAAGCTGCTGCTTCTTTAACGTCCTGCCTGCTTGCAATCATTAAGCCCCATTAGCAGTTAGTGACTTTTTTTTGGCTTTATTTAATTAATTGATGGCTATTAATCCAGTATTACTCTCTCTTTCCCAAAATTTGATGTACTCTTTTTTACCCTTTAGGGGTCAATTTATTTTAGTGAACTTCTAACGTAAAATGACCTGAACTGTTTTATGAAAAATGTGTTTTATATTCAAAGATTAGATAAAATAATATATACCCTGTTAAAAGGATAGTAAAGAACTACTACTAAAAAACTGGGTTGTTTGCATGAAGAACAAGTGACCCATACTACTAATTAGTTAAATCACATAGCGAAGTTACGCGTATTTTCATTTTGGTAGATATAATATAAACTTTACCATTGTACACAAGAGAGAAATTTAATTTTGTCAATAATGCGTTTAACATGAAATGTTTTTCAACAATTAACACTTCTTAGAGCTTTTAGGAATATATAATCGGACCTTGTGGTTCGACTCTTCACTGGACCCGGCGCATAGCTGGAGTGCACCAGGCGCCTTTTTATTTTTATTTTATAACACTTCTCAGTTTAACTACTCAGTAACATCCTACATACACAAATACTTTACCTTCCATTTAACCCATTTAAATTTCTGTTAACTTTACATGATTATTTAAAGTAACGAGTAAGAAGTAGCTTTCCTTCCTTTTTTTTTTTAACTGTGGGAACCTTTATTGTCTGTGAAAAGCTTTTTTGACTGCTAAATTTGCCAGTTCGATATCACGCAAGTCGGCATGGTATTGTCAATAGACTATTACTACTCGTTATAGTGAGACGTTGGGTTAGCATTAGTGGCGAGAGTGACTTGTCACATGTTTCTCTCCTTTCTTTCCCCTTTTCTTCAAAGAGAAAATACTTAAGATGGACGAGGCATAACAAGATAAAGCAAGTCTTTCCGTCATGCAATACAACGAACTTCAAATTTTTTTTTTTTGGGTAAGACGGGAAACTCGCTGCTGCTACAGCCTCTGACACAATCTCTGTCCTAGGGTGAACACTGTCCTAGGATGAACACTCTGTGATAAGCACTTTGTGCGCATTGGGTAAGTCTTCTCTTGTGTAATAGCCTGCAGACCACGCAGGAGATATAAACCGCATTAGGCAAGCTCTGTACGTAAGACAGACTCAAGCCAGAAGGCATTGAGAAGAGATTCGATCACAGGTTATCCATATGAAAAGTTGTAAGGGTGATCTACAAAGTGATTTTAATGTTCAAAGAGAAGCTTAAAACATAGAAAAGGAAATTTTTAAGGAAGTAATTCTTGCAATAAATTGTATACCTATCACTACCGATATTTGTTTCCAATCTTATGTTTAGTGAGGTTGGTTTATGACATACTTCACCTTAAATAAAATTATGTAATATTTGGAAAAACGCCTTCCCTTAATTCAATTTTGGAGTTCAAAAACTTGAACCTTCAATATAAAATCTTAAAAATATTGCACTAGGTAATCTAATACTCTTTATAGAGAATTAACTCAAATATATAGCCGTCCATTCAACCACTTAAACTAAAAATAGTATAATATATGTATAATTTGTATATTATATGTGTATAATTATGTATAACCAATATATAATCTATGTATATGATTAGAAAGAGTAAACAATGAATATAACCGGCTATTTGTGTGAAGATCCATACTTTATAATCTCTTTTGTATGTTCTTATATACTCAAACATGGACATTAATGCATGTTCAATTCTAATGAAACGATTACTTAGATTTTAGAGACTGAATTAAACCTTGAATTTTGACCGTCTAATTTTGTGAAAATACTTGCAAAATTGCAGTATATTTTAAAGATAGATAGGGGCATTGATATCATAGTGGAGATAGCCACTCCCGTTTATTTGGAACACTTGGGGTCAAAGATACACCATAAAGTACTAGCAAGAATTTACATGGTAGGGAAACGATGCAGTAACGAGTGAAGCTGTGTGTCGGATAAAGGCAAAGAAAATAAGGATGGGTTTAGTTGGTGCTTGAATCTTGAGTTCAGTGAGTGAGTCAAAAAAAGAGTCAACAAAAGGCCCATGCCTAGTCCTTCGATAATCTCATGCTTTCATGCTCATGCACTTGAACCAAGAAGCTATTTATCGATCTAGGACAAAGACTCGATCTATGCACAATCTACCAAAACCTCCCCATCCTTCGTTCTGAGCTAGAAGGTTAAGTACAAGTTTAACCGAATTCAATAACTTTAATTTAGACTATATATATATATATATATATATATATATATATATATAAATTAAATTTATATTCATTTACTAATATTGGATACCATCGTTCTAAAATATCGAATCCAATAGCTTTAATCCAGACTCTCTCTCTTTATATATATATATATATATATACAAATTAAATTTATAATCCATTTACTAATATTTGATACCACCGTTCTAAAATTTAAAACTCATAAAATTTAAATTATAGCTCTGCCTTGAACCTAATTAATTGCTGATTTTGTAGAATTTTAATTCTATATTCTATTTAGTATTTACCCTAAATTAATAAATACAAGTTGTGTCTCTCATTCGCTCATTAACTATTACTTAACCATGATTGTACTGTACGGGGTCGTTTGGTTGGGAAATAAGTTATCCCGTAATTAATTATCTCGAGACTAGTTATTCCCGGATAGTTATTCCACCCTCCCATAAGAATAAAATAACACTATTATCCCGATATAACTAATTTTGGGATTAGTTATATCGCGATTTTATCTCAACCAAACGTGAAATAAACTAATCTCAAATTTATTCCCGGAATTAATTATCCCGTATCACTCGTAATGAGTCCTACATTTTCACTTTAATTTGGACTGGTACGGTTAAATTGATATGTGCGGGTAAGTATTACCAATTCGATTTCCTTGAGTTCTTTCGTTTTGATAGTATGTCTAGAGATCAGAGATGTAGAAAAAAGAAATGGGATTTTCGTTCACATGCCCTGCTTCCATTTCCAGCTGTTAAGCTAGTCTCCCAATAAAAACAGAAATAAAAAAAAAGCTCATTGGCCACACCATTTGTCTCATTGAGCCCAATGAAGATAAAAGAATTAAAAATAACGAAGTTTTCGTTTTGTGCTATTTTCCTTATTCTTAATCTATCTGGTCGAATTGGGAATGCAGATATACATCTGTAGTTTTCCCTTTCGTGATACACATAATTGATACTAAAATCTTAATAAGTTGGCCAACTTGGTAGCTGCTTAGTGCGTGATTATGTGAGAACTGTAAAGATAACAAAGTTTTCGTTTTATGCTATTTTCTTTATTCGTAATCAATTTGATCGAATTGGGAATGCAGAGATACATCTGTAGTTTCCCTTTGTGATTCGCATTATTGATACCAAAATGACCAACTTGGTAGCGTGCGTGTTTATGTGAGAACTGTTATGGGTGCAAATACAGTGTGCATGATTGTGCAACGAAGGGTATAGCCAAGCAATCAATAAGAAGGTGAAATTACAAGTGACTAGAATTCAAATCCAAAAGAGGTCACAAAAAATTTTAGGTAGTTATGTTTATTCGAGCCTAAATCTTGGTAGACAAAACTAATCGTACTTTAGTGGAATAGTCGAAATACATACAGGCACACTCGCATACAGTTAGGGTTGTCCTGATTTTCTTATCATATTTGATTTTCCTATTTCTTGACGGAAAGGACAATATATTTACCATAATTGGATTTTCCTATTTGTAGAAGAAAATAATTTTTCCATGTTTCGTTGATCCTTTTTCTTGTAGGAAAAGGTATAGACTTCTATAAATTGAGGATCTTTCCTTTTCATTCAGTAGCATTCACAATATAGCCATATTGGGTTTGAGAGTAGTGTTTAGGGGGAGAACTTTACAGGACAAGTGTTAGTGTGTCACTTGTGTTTGCCTTTTCGTGAGGTTGTTCTCTCGATATTTTGTACTCTATTTTAGATAATGGATTGCTCATCTCCGCCGCAGACATAAGTCAATTGACAGAACCACGTTAAATGTTTGTGTCTTTTTTGATAAATTTCTCTTTTATTATTAGATTTATTGTCGTTCAAGATTTGCTCGACTAGCTCGCGCATGACACCTAATTATTTCTACAGTAACAAATACCGTTGTTGTAAAGAAGGGTAGAATTGTCCTTATAGTAAGAGCAAGAGTAGTCAATAGTCAATACTGACTGACAGGTAAAAGATGCCGAAGAATGAAAAGCAGCGCAATGGACGCTGTGGATTGGTTGAGAAGTGCCATTATTAATACAAAAAACACCATCCACAAAGGGCGATGTGATTAAAATAATACAAGGAGGTGGGGAGGAGGCTTAATTCTTCTTTGATAGAAGTGAAAATAGTTACTACTTAATATAAACTAGTAAGGGAAAGATAGGCATGAAAATCTAAATTGTGGCTAGCAAAAAAGCAAATTAAGGGCATTGGGTCCAGACGAGAAGTTAGAAGCATGTTTGTCATATCAGCATGTGCTTCTGAAAGATGTTCTGATCTCTCTCCACATGCTAAAAGCTCACATTTCATGTGCAGTTACCTCAAAAGTCTACTTTATCCTTTTCTCTTCTTTCATTGGATTTATTTTCCTCGAGATTAAAAGTTAGAGAAGTATCATGGACAGCCAGCCTCATAACTACTAGATTTTCTATCAATTCCAAAACACCCCCATTTGGAATCTCAATAATAGGAGAGGAGGAGGGTATATTTATTCCTTCTCATTCATTCGCTTCGTGGGGTGCATCTATAACAACTAATAAGGGGCATGAGCATGTGCTGCTATACGATTCATCATTCCAATCTCTCTTTACGTTCTTTTTCATGTTTCACCCCTTTGGAGTTGGCATGCATTTCCTGATCCTGTTATTACATAGTTGTAGGTCATGTTACTTAATTCTTTTATACATTTGGACTAAGACCAACTTAAATAGAATTATAATATGGACAGTAAAGATTTATAAAATTGATCCTAACTTGTGTGGGATAAGGCACATGTGGAGCTATGAACAACTGAATCAGTTTCGTCATAAAATTGTACTATACAAAAAGGTAAAAATAATTATTTGTGTATAAATTATTGAATCCCCATTATAAGGGAAGCTTTTTGTGTAGTGGCAACAATAGTTCAAAATTTGCTTTAGGTCAGAAGTTCAGATTCCAAGCGTGGTATTCAAAGTATTTTCTTGAATTTCCCGGTTAAAATCCCTTACTCGATCGGCCACAAAATTGAGGCTTAATTGTTGTACTATGTTTTAATCAGTAGCTTTTTTGTATTTAAGTAGTGTGCCTTTTAGTATCTTTTTTTTTTTTTTTTTTTTTTTGGTGTGTTACGACAGATGTCATTGGTATTCTTGTTGGGTTTTTTAATCTTTGATGTAGCTTAAAAGAGGGAAAATGAGATATTTGAGTTTTCCACCTTGATAACGGGACATTGTCCCATATTGGAAGAGAAAAAGGTTTTTGATGGGTATATATATATATACAATTGCTCTTCTTCTAGTTCTTAAAGAGTTAATAAGAAGGCAAGCCTCGCGCCATCATTGTCGTCGCTCGCTCGACTTCGGCTTCGGTCAAATGATTGATTAATTTTTTGGACCAAATTTATTTATTAATAGTAAATATTAACATAATATTATTACCGTTTTTGTAACGGAAAATTAAGTTTCCTCCGCGCGTTTTGACTTCCCGGTTTATTGTTGCGTAAATAGCCATTTATGTTATGGCATTTATGTTATGGTCGTTTTACGTAAACAGCCCTTCTGAAGAGTTGCACCTCTTCAGTTTGAGCTCAACATTGGCTATAAATACCAGTCCATTCTCTCATATTTTTCATACGATTTTCTGATTTATCCTCCTTTCTTCTGCATTGTTTTTAACTTCAAAGAAAGCAACAGTAAGTGTGATTTGCTACCGAACTTTGTGTTCGCTGAAACACTGGGGTTTGAAGTACCGCTACACCAGTGTGTAATTCTTTCTATCCTGGGAGGAAATAATCTACAACCTTGGGTACTAGGAGAGGATTAAATTCCTTAAGGAAACACTGTGAATTCAGTGGGCTCGGATTAACTTCTGTTTCGTTTATATTTCTGTTTATATGTTATTTTATCTTCTCCGGAATTATTTTACAAAAACAGTTTACTAACAAGCTTAGGGAATTTAATTTATTTTCTGTATTTGTGTTATACTTACTGTTCTAGAAACTAAAACCTTTGTGGTTTTTCTACTCCCATTTTGGAGATTAAAGACTTCGTGGCGATTTTCTACTCCATTGGAGATTAAAATCTACGTGATTTTTTACTCCAGTTTTTAAACGTTTGTTTGTGTCATTCTTTTACAGAAATCACGAATGACAATGGAAACCAAACTGTTTCGATGGTGACTGCCAATGCATCGACAAGTCGAACAACACCAGCATTGGCACCGGTAGAGAAGCCCAAAAAAATTTTCAGGATTGATTTCAAGTGGTGGCAGCAGAAGATGTTCTTTTACTTGACGACTTTAAGTCTGCAGAAATTCATTAAGGAAGATGTTCCTGTTCTGCCCGACGAAACTCCACAAAATGAACGCTTTCTCGTGACTAAGGTGTGGAAGCATTCTGATTTTCTATGCAAGAATTACATTCCTAGCGGACTAGAGGATGCTTTGTATAACGTCTACAGTAATATGGGGACATCAAAAGAACTATGGGTTGCGCTTGAAAGGAAATACAAACCTGAAGATGCCGGGTTAAAGAAATTTGTTGCCGCTAAATTTTTGGATTATAAAATGGTAGATAGAAAGTCTGTTATTACCCAAGTCCGGAATTGCAAGTGATTATCCACGATCTCCTTGCTAAAGGTATAAGTCAAATTAATACTGATGTTGAAAGTATTAATTATATTATGTTTACTAACAGAATTTTCATTGAAGGTCTTGTCATCAATGAAGCATTCCAAGTTGCAACGATGATTGAGAAGTTGCCTTATTTGTGGGAGGACTTCAAAAACTACTTGAAACACAAATGCAAGGAAATGTCCCTTGAAGATCTCATTGTTCGGTAGAGAATCGAAGAGGACAACAAAGATGCTGAAAGAAAAGTTCGTGGAAACTCAACAATAATGGGAGCAAACATTGTTGAGGATACTCCTCAAAATAATAGAAAGAGGAATAAGGCTTCTGGACCGAAAAGCAACCCAAGCAAGAAGCGGTTCAACGGAAATTGCTACAATTGTGGAAAAGCTGGACACAGATCTGCAGATTGTCGTGCTCCAAAGAAAGGCAAAGAAGAAGGGTCAAGCAAACATGGTTGAAAAGCACGAAGATGTTGATGACTTGTGTGTTATGCTTTCTGAATGCAACCTAGTGGGAAATCCTAAAGAGTGGTGGATTGATTCTAGAACCACTCGCCATGTTTGTGATGTTAGAGAAACATTTGCTACATATGCTCCTATTGGACCCGAAGAGACGCTTTCTATGACAAATGCTGCAACGATCAAAATTGAAGGATGTGGGAAGATATTTATGAAATTGACTTCTAGCAAGGTGGTGACTCTGAACAACGTCATTCATGTTCCAGAGATTAGAAAGAACTTAGTCTTTGCTGGACTTCTTGTTAAGAACGATTTTAAGTGTGTTTTTGTATCTAAATAAAATTGTAATAAGTAAGAATGAGATGTTTGTAGGAAAAGGTTACCTCACTGAGGGCCTTTCAATCTGAATGTAATGGTTGTTTAGAATAATAATAAAATTTCAGCTTCTTCTAACTTACTTGAGTCAAATGATTTATGGAATATACGTTTGGGTCATGTCAATTATAAAACCTTGCGGAAAATGAGTAACTTGGAAGTATTGCCTAAGTTTGAATGCGACAAATCAAAATGTCAAATATGTGTGGAATCTAAGTATGTTAAACATCCTTATAAGTCAGTTGAAAGGAATTCAAATCCTTTAGACTTAATTCATACAGATATTTGCGACATGAAGTCAATACCATCTCGCAATGGAAAGAAGTATTTCATAACTTTTATTGACGAAAATACTCGATATTGCTATGTTTACTTACTTAATAGTAAAGATGAAGCAATAGGCGCATTCAAGCAATACAAAAATGAAGTTGAAACGCAACTTAATAAGAAAATCAAAATGATAAGAAGTGATAAGGGTGGTGAATATGAATATACTTTTGAAGAAATATGTTTAGAATATGGAATTATTCATCAAACAACGGCCTTACACTCCCCAATCCAATGGGATTGCGAAAAGAAAGAATCTTTCATTAAAGGAGATGATGAATGCATTGTTGATAAGTTCTAGTTTGCCACAGAACTTGTGGGGGGAAGCAGTTCTTAAGGGTAGCCAGGAAACTAAATCGAGTACCCCATAGCAAAACAAAATCCATTCCATATGAAAAATGGAAATGAAGGAAGCCCAACTTGAATTATTTTAAAGTGTGGGGGTGTTTGGCAAAAGTGCAAGTTCCTAAATGTGATGACCCAAGGGGTCATTTTATAAATTTAGACTCCGTTCCATGCTTAATATCCATAAATAGACTAATTTTAAATACCTCAATTTGCGTGCGCAGTCCGGGCGTGAAATCAGAAAGCTTTTATGTGAAAATATGAGAAATAGTGATTTCTAGAATTTAAATTTTGATTATAGTTGACTTTGGTCAATATTTTGAGTAAACGGACCCATATCCGTATTTCGACGATCCCGGGAGGTCCATAGTAAAATATGGGACTAGGGCGTATGCCCGGAAATGAATTCCGAGGTCCCAAGCCTTAGAAATCAATTTTTGAAAGAAATTATTTTGCTGAAATATTTACGAATTAAAGAAAAGAAATAATGTTTGAAATTATTTTTATCGGGTCCGTATTTTGATTCCGGATCCCGGTACAAATTTGTTATGATATTAAAAAGTTAACTGTGAAATTTGGTGAAAATCCGAGTTCGTTTGGCGTGATTCGGACATCCGGTTGAAAAGTTATGAACTATAAAAATTCTTGATGAAAATGATGAGTTTTGAGGTTTAATTAATAGTTTTACGTGTTATTTTCATGATTTAATCGCACGAGCAAGTGCGTATGATGTTATTAGACTTGCGCGCATGTTTTGTTTAGAGCCCCGAGGGCTCGGGTGAGTTTCGGATAGGCCACCGAATGTTTTGAACTTAAAAGAATTGTTGGTTTTCTATTTTCTGGTGCCCAGTAAATTAGTGCTACGTGATCGCATAACCTTCTTCATGATCGCATAGTGTAGATCGTGGGGGTCTTTTTTTTGTTCAATGCGATTGCATGGCAATATCCGCAATCGCATAGTGATAATTTGTTGGGGACAACTTTTGTTCTATGTGATCGCATAGCAATATTCGCGATCACATAGTGTTAATTTGTTGGGGACAACTTTTGTTCTATGCGATCGCATTAGTTCTTTCGCGATCGCATAGTGAAAATTTCAGGGATTATTTTTTTATTCTATGCGATCTCATCCCTTCTTCCGTGATCGCATAGAAGGCCGCCCAGTCATATAAATATACTGTTAAACACGGAAAGAACCTATTTTTCAACCATTTTTCGAACTACCAAGCCCTAGAGACGATTTTCATCACCAAGGTTCATCCCCAAAGTATTGGTAATCAATTCTAACTTTGTTCTTTCAATTCCTTAGTGTTTTTAATCACTTTTAAAGCAAAAACTAAGAATTTTTATAGTAAAAATTGAGGGTTTGGGTAGAATTAGGGAATTTTGTAAAAATCAAATTTTTACCTCGAATTGAGGTCGAATTTCGAAACTAATTATATATTTGGGTTCGTGGGTGAACATAATTTGGTCCGAACCCCGAGTTTAAATCAAGTGGTCCCGGGGTCGGGTTTTCACTTTTTTTTTAGAAAACTTAGGAAAAATTATGATTTTCAGTAAAGTTAGTTCATTTAGCATTAATTGATGATATTGAGTTAATTATGACTAGATTCGAGCAAGTTAGAGCAAGATTTTAAAGGAAAAGCTATAATTGAGCAGTGAGTGGCCTACGAAATTGAGGTAAGTGTTTGGTCTAACTTTGACTTGAGGGAATAGGAGTCCCCACTTGTTTGCTATGTGAAATGCATGTGTGTGGTGTATAGGTGAGGTGGCGAGTATCTATGCACCACCAAATTACTTGTTAAGCATGATCACGTTCTCGTTTCCAACTTAATTGATTCTTGTCTTAATTGTTTTATGTTCATTATTTTTTCTATGGCTACTTGGCCTTGTTATTTTGTTGTTAAATATTGTGGTTATTTTGGAAAGAGTATTGATTGTTTAGCTGGTCCCCTTGTGGTACAAAAAGGTTTAGCGCTTTGGCATTATTTTTACGAGGTATATATATATTTATGTTCCTGTTGGTTTCATTTTTGATATTATTGAGGAAGTTGTGAGAAATGCAGTTTAACTGTTTCGTGATTGTTGAGGTTCACGTGGTTATTTGGTTTCATTGATTTATTTCCAATTGTTGTTGTAAGTGTGTTAAAAGCGTTGGTTGTTCTCTTGATTCTATCATGGTATATAAAAACTGAGTTGGGTTGACAGTGTTACGGTGGTTACATATATTCTGGTTGGTTTTATTATGGAATGATATTGGTTAAAGCTTACGAGCTATACTGTTTTCCGTTTGAAATTGTTGAAAAAAAAATATTGTAAAAGACTTGGCCTGAATTGTGAAATTTATGAATAAATTGATATGAGATGTCTGGTGGGAGCGGGTTGCACGCCGCAATAAGGAGTGATAAAGGTAGACAGGTGGGATCGGGTTGCACGCCGCAACAGGAGTAATAAGGGTGATATATTTAGGGAGGAGGAATAAGGGTAGATAGGTGGGAGCGGGTTGCACGCCGCAACAAGGAGCAATAAGGGAGGACATTTATATTTTTACTGATTTTCAAAGAAAAAAAAAGATTTGAAAACTTACTATTTTATTTTCACTACGTTTCGTATTTTTAGCACTATTTTTATTTAAAGTTAAAGTTTGAAAACTTGGAAATTATTTGAGAGTTGGTTATAGTTGAGGCCTGGAAAAGGCGGCTGAGTTATTTTATTTATGTTGCAGTACTTAATTAATTGTTTAGAATTCCTTCTTGCTTTATTTATCTATTGTCTCAGTTATATTTTTCTTGTTTGTGTAGAATTATTTTATTTCGTTATTGTATATATTGTGGTCACAGGTCATATGTTGTTAAAAGCCCCACCGAAGCCTCGTCACTGCTTCGTCGAAGTTAGACTCTGCACTTACTCAGTTTATGGGGTCAGTTGTACTGATACTGCACTCTGCACTCTTTTGTGCAGATCCAGGTACCGACCAGCAGTAGAGATATGTTGAGCGGCTATTCATTTATTCGGAGACACAAGGTATATCTGTCGGCGTCCGCAGATCCCGAGAGTTTCTCCTATTTTCATAAACGATGTTTTATTATATTCAGAACAATTATATTATTTCTTTCAGCCAAGTATTTGTAGTATTCTTTAGTGGTTCATGAATTGTGACACCAGACTCTGGAGTAGTTATAGATTTATTTATATAACTAGTTCGTGGCTCGGTTTAACTGATTGCTTATTATTCTATATTTGGAATTATTTATTGAAAGCCATTAGATCAAGTTTAATTTAAAATTGTTTTATCCTGTTTAAATGGTTAATTAAAGGAAATAGTTAAGTGAAATCTAACATTGACTTGCCTAGCAAGTGTGGTGTTAGGCGCCATCACGATCCCTAAGGTTGGGAATTTGGGTCGTGAAAAGTTGGTACCAGAGCACTAGGTTGCTTAGGTCTCACAATTCACGAACAAACTTGGTAGAGTCTGAAGGATCGGTACGGAGACGTCTGTACTTATCTCTCAGAGGCTATGAAGTTAGGAACAATTTCACTTCTATTCTACTCCATCGTACGAATTTATTCTACCATTAATGATTGAACTTGCATACTCTTGTCCTCTCACAAATCTCGACAAACGCAAAGCGTCTACAACCGGACAAGAGGTGAAGCCCCAATGATAGCTACGATTTGGGGAAGAGACAGAAGCAGAGCTCATTCTAATGCTCGAACATCAGCACATATTCTACAGTCTCAAATGGATCTAGACGCGGAGGTTCTAGCTCAGTCAGTACATGTTGGACTAATACAGATTCCAAAAGGATTTATATCTACTCTAGTATTGCAAAACAAGGGAATATTTAAAAGTAACGGGGTTGATTTGTATGAGCTGTGAAGTTTAACATTGTGGATTATCAGGCATTGTGACCTATTACTTTGTGCTGAGTGGGGAAGTCCACTGCCAAGGAATATATTGTGGGGTCATGTGTTATATCGGTTTTGGCTTGGAATGTATAAGGCCTGAGATTTTACAAGAGGTAAAGCTGGGACTTGCGATATGTCTGCCTTCTTAATAACCATATACCTCAGTACTAAAGGAGTTATATAGACAATTTTAAATCTACAGAAGGTCTACTCAGCATGGAACTCTCGGTTACGGATTTTGGGATGCTCCAGAGGGAGTACAATGGTTGACAAGCTTCTAGACTATATGGTTCGTGCCAAGGTTTATCTGTATAGAGCTCTACCTTTGGGTCATGGTGCATCAATAAGGATAAGAGTTACACCAAGGAATAACGAAGGATACATGAATATGTGGGGTAGCTCAGCAGTGTCGAGTCAACATGGTAAAGGAGAAATTGGTCGCCGGGGGTCGAAGCAAGCCTATGAAGAGGACGACCAGTCATTGCAACACCAACTATTTGACTCAATTCTCATAATTCTTTTGAAAGAGTTTGTTTCTCAAACTTTCCATTTTGTGTGGTGCTTAGGGTTTGAACGATTGTATCAGGTCACCATGACAATGTCAGAACATGCCATCAGGTTTGACAAGTTAGCTTGCCATACTCCTAGTTTGGTTCATATAGCCAGAGAGTAAGTCTACAGACTTATTAAAGGACTCAAATATGATGGTAAAATTTTGTACGAATCAGGGCAGGTTGGTACTTCATTTCGGCTATTGATAGAAATTGTCCTAGACTTGGTAGAGTCCTATTTCATTAGAACACTCAGGCTACGTGCCCCATTGCAGTTACAACTCAACTACATGACCAGCTAGGGAAAAAAACGATTCGGAATGTCGAAAGTTGAGGTTAGATTCCTAGAGGTGGAGACCCAGCCTGTTGATATATTTTCTATGGTATAGCTGAGGTCGTTACATTAACTGGTGTCATTACAAGAGAAATTTCTAATTATTATAAAGTGATGATTTCCTGAACTTAATACGGTTATGCGTATCTAATAAAATTCTTCTAATATGCTCCACTCTCAGGTGAACTTCGTAACTCAAAAGAAAATAAAAAATCTACTTATGTGAATACTTGTATTGAGAAATTCTATGGAGATAAATATGTCTATTATTACGTGTTGTAATTTTTTTTAACGGTAAATATTTAAAGGAAGGAAATTGAATGTTTCGATTGGCATGATACGCATGTTGCTTGTGATTCAGAATTTAGGACGAGATCCTCGCATTTTAATATGATATGAGATATATTTAAACTGGGCTACAAGCCGCGGTGGAAGTTATGTAAGGAGGAGATCCTTGCGATGGAAATTCATGTGTTTAAATTCTCCCTTGTGAGTTAAAACTTTACTATAGTACTGGTAGGGAGTCATGCCTGTTAGGCTTATTCGACAATTTATGTATAAAATAATGATAATAATCGTAGTAATAAATGAATGAATGAATAATAAGAGTAATACTAATAATAAATAAATAAATTAATTAATTAACTGTGCATAATTTGCCAAATCCGTGTTATAATTATTGAGCTTTGACATACGAGGTATGTGCACGCCCGTGTGGCATTAAATGAGACACGTTAATTCGGGTATATAATTATGAGGTCTTCATGAATCGCATCTCGTTATCAGTATCGTCAAGGGTAGAAAAGGGATTATTGTTACGTGAAGTTATTGGGTGATTCTGTAATTGATTATGAACAACTATTAAGATCATATCGAGCCGAAAGGGTGTTCCATTCAAATGGTCAGATGAGTGTGGGTGGAACTTTCAGAAGCTCAAGATGGATTTGACTACGGCGCCAGTATTGGTGACGCCCACAGGTTCAGGATCGTGCACTGTGTATTGTGGTGCATCTCGTATTGGATTAGGTACAATATTAATGCATGATGGCAAGGTGATTGCATATGCGTCTCGGCAGCTGAAGGTCCATGAGAAGAATTATCCCGTTCATGACTCAGAGTGGGCAGCCATTGTTCATGCATCAAAAATTTGGAGGCACTATCTTTATGGCGTGCCGTGTGAGGTTTTTACTGACCATCGTAGTCTCCAATACTTATTCGAGCAGAAAGATCTAAATTTAAGGCAGCGGAGATGGTTAGAGTTACTAAAAGATTATGATGTCACCATATTGTATCACCCATGGAAGGCCAATATGGTGGCCGATGCATTGAGTAGAAAGGCCCTGAGTATGGGCAGCCTTGCGTATATTCCAGTTGATGAGATACCGTTGGCCTCAGACATTCAGACGTTGGCTAATCAGTTCGTGAGTTGATCCTTGAGGAGGATCACAGTTCTAAGTATTCGATTCACCCGGGTGCAGTCAAAATGTACCAAGACTTGAGGCAACATTTTTGGTGGAGAAGGATGAAAAAGGACATTGTTTCGGAAGTGTAGATAGGTAAAGTATGAGCATCAGAGACCCGGTGGTTTTCTTCAGCAGATAGAGATTCCTGAGTGGAAGTGGGAGCTTATCACTATGGACTTCGTTGTTGGGGTCCCACAAACTCAGAGGAAATTTGATGCAACTTGGGTTATTGTAGATAGGCTGACTAAATCAACACATTTTATTCTTGTGGCAAGTATTGTACTTTAGAGCGGTTTCCTGAGTTATATATTCGGGAGATTGTTCGCCTTCATGGTGTGCCCGTATCTATCATTTCTGATTGGGGTACGCAGTTTACTTCGCACTTTTGGAAGGCAGTTCAACGTGAGTTGGGTAGCCGAGTGGAGTTGAGTACACCATTTCACCCTCAGACTGACGGGCAGTCCGAGCGTACCATTCAGATATTGGAGGATATGCTCCGCGCTTGTGTTATTGACTTTGGAGGTTCATGGGATCAGTTCTTGCCGTTAGCGAAGTTTTCTTATAATAATAGTTATCAGCCGAGCATTCAGATGGCTCCTTATGAGGCGTTATATGGTAGATGGTACATATCGCCAGTTGGATGGTTTGATCCGGGAGAGGCTAGGTTGTTGGGTACAGACTTAGTTTAGGAGGCCTTAGATAAGATCAAGATTATTCAAGAGAGACTTCGTGCAGCTCATTCTAGGCAAAAGAGTTATGTCGATCGTAAGGTTCGTGATGTGGCATTCATGGTTGGAGAGAGAGTATTGCTTCGTGTGTCGCCCATGAAGGGTGTTACGAGATTTGGGAAGAAGGGTAAGTTGAGCCCTAGGTATATCGGGAAGTTTGAGATTCTTGATAGAGTGGGGGAGGTAGCTTATAGACTTGCATTGCGTCCAAGGTTATCCTCAGTTCATTCGGTATTCCACGTGTCTATGCTCTGGAAATATCGTGGTGACCCGTCCCACATGTTGGATTTCAGCTCTGTCCAATTGGACCAAGACTTGACTTATGAGGAGGAGTCGGTGGCCATCTTAGACCGTCAGGTTCATCAGTTGCGATCTAAGAGTTATCCTTCAGTTCGAGTGCAGTGGAGAGGCCAGCCCGTTGAGGCAGCTACTTGAGAATCTGAGTCGGACATGCAGAGTAGATATCCACACTTGTTTGCCAATTCAGGTAATTTTCTATGTTCGTTCGAGGACAAATGTTTGTTTTAGAGGTGGAGATTGTGATGACCCAAGGGGTCATTTTATAAATTTAGACTCCGTTCCATGCCTAATATCCATAAATAGACTAATTTTAAATATCTCAATTTACGTGCACAGTCCGGCGTGAAACCTGAAAGCTTTTATGTGAAAATATGAGAAATAGTGATTTCTAGAATTTAAATTCTGATTGTAGTTGACTTTGGTCAAAATTATGAGTAAACGGACCCGGATCCGTATTTCGACAATCCCAGGAGGTCCGCAGTAAAATATGGGACTCGGGCGTATGCCCGAAAATAAATTCCGAGGTCCCAAGACTTAGAAATCAATTTTTGAAAGAAATTGTTTTGTTGAAATATTTATGAATTAAAGAAAAGAAATAATGTTTGAAATCATTTGTATCGGGTCCGTGTTTTGATTCCGGAGCCCGGTACAGATATGTTATGATATTAAAAATTTAACTGTGAAATTTGGTGAAAAACGGAGTTCATTTGACGTGATTCGGACATCCGGTTGAAAAGTTATGAACTATAAGAGTTCTTGATGAAAATGATGAGTTTTGAGGTTTAGTTCATAGTTTTACGTGTTATTTTCATGATTGGATCGCACGAGCAAGTCTGTATGATATTTTTAGACTTGCGTGCATGTTTTGTTTAGAGCCCCGAGGGCTCGGGTGAGTTTTGGATAGGCCACGGGATGTTTTGAACTTAAGAAAAATTGATGGTTTTCTTTTTTCTGGTGCCCAGTAAATTAGTGCTAGCGATCCTATAACCTTCTCCGCGATCGCATAGTGTAGATAGTGGGGGTCTTTTTTTTGTTCTATGCGGTCGCATAGAAATATCCGCGATCGCATAGTGTAGATCGTGGTTTTGTTCTATGCGATCGCATAGCAATATCCGCGATCGCATAGTGTTAATTTGCTGAGGAAAACTTTTGTTCTATGCGATCGCATAGTGTTAATTTGTTGGGGACAACTTTTGTTCTATACGATCGCATAGAAATATCTGCGATCGCATAGTGTTAATTTTCTAGGGACAAATTTTGTTCTATGCGATCGCATTACTTCTTTCGCGATTGCATAGTGAAAATTTCAGGGAGTATTTTTTTATTCTATGCGATCGCATCCCTTCTTCCGCGATCGCATAGAAGGCCTGCCCAGTCATATAACTACACTGTTAAATACGGACAAAACCCATTTTTCAATCATTTTTCGAACTACCAAGCCCTAGAGACGATTTTCTTCACCAAGGTTCATCCCCAAAGTATTGGTAATCAATTCTAAACGTCGTTCTTTCAATTTCTTGCTGTTTTTAATCACTTTTAAAGCAAAAACTAAGAATTTTCATGGTAAAAATTGAGAGTTTGGGTAGAAAAAGGGAATTTTGTAAAAATCAAAATTTTACCTTAAATTGAGGTCGGATTTCGAAACTAATTGTATATTTGGGTTCGTGGGTGAACGAGTGAACATAATTTGGTCCGAACCCCGAGTTTAGACCAAGCAGGCCCGAGTAGGGTTTTCACTTTTTTTTATAGAAAACTTAGGAAAAATTATGATTTTCAGTAAAGCTAGTTCCTTTTGCATTAATTGATGATATTGAGTTAATTATGACTAGATTCGAGCAAGTTAGAGCAAGATTCTAAAGGAAAAGCTATAATTGAGCAATGACTGGCCTACGAAATTGAGGTAAGTGTTTGGTCTAACTTTGACTTGAGGGAATAAGAGTCCCCACTTATTTGCTATGTGAAATGCATGTGTGTGGTGTATAGGTGAGGTGATGAGTATCTATGCACCACCAAATTGCCTGTTAAGCATGATCCCTTTCCCGTTTCCAACTTAATTGATTCTTGTCTTAATTGTTCTATGTTCATTATTGTTTCTATGACTACTTGGCCTTGTTATTTTGTTGTTAAATATTGTGGTGGTTATTTTGGAAAGAGTAGTGATTGTTTAGTTGGTCCCCTTGTGGTACAAAACAGTTGAGCGGTTTGACATTGTTTTTACGAGGTATATATGTTTTTTTGATATTATTGAGGAAGTTGTGAGAAATGCAGTTTAACTGTTTCGTGATTGTTGAGGTTCACGTGGTTATTTGGTTTCATTGATTTATTTCCAATTGTTGTTGTAAGTGTGTTAAAAGTGTTGATTGTTCTCTTGATTCTATCATGGTCTATAAAGACTGATATGGGTTGACAGTGTTATAGTGGTTACATATATTCTGGCTGGTTTTATTATGGAATGATATTAGTTAAAGCTTACGAGCTCTACCCTTTTCTGTTTGAAATTGTTGAAACAAAAAAGTTGTGAAAGGCTTAGCCTGAATTGTGAAATTTATGAATAAATTGATATAAGATGTCTGGTGGGAGTGGGTTGCACGCGCAACAAGGAGTGATAAGGGTGGACATGTGGGATCGGGTTGCACACCGCAACAGGAGTAATAAGGGTGATATATTTAGGGAGGAGCAATAAGGGTGGACAGATGGGAGCAGGTTGCATGCCGCAACAAGGAGCAATAAGGGAGAACATTTATATTTTTACTGATTTTCAAAGAAAAACATAGATTTGAAAACTTACTATTTCATTTTCACTACTTATCGTATTTTTGGCACTATTTTTATTTAAAGTTAAAGTTTGGAAACTTGAAAATTATTTGAGAGTTGGTTATAGCTGAGGCCTGGAAAAGGCGGCTGAGTTATTTTATTTATGTTGCAGTACTTAATTAATTGTTTATAATTCCTTCTTTCTTTATTTATTTATTGTCTCAGTTATATTTTTCTTGTTCGTGTAGAATTGTATTATTTCATTATCGTATATATTGTGGTCACATGTCATATGTTGTTAAAAGCCCCGACGTAGCCTCGTCACTACTTCGTCGAGGTTAGGCTCGGCACTTACTCAGTACATGGGGTCGGTTGTACTGATACTGCACTCTGCACTCTTTTGTGCAGATCCAGGTACCGACCAGCAGTAGAGATATTTAGAGCGGCTATTCATTTATTCGGAGACACGAGGTATATATGCCGGCGTCCACAGATCCCGAGAGTCTTTCTCCTATTTTCATAAACTCTGTTTTATTATATTCAGAACAGTTATATTATTTCTTTCAGCCAAGTATTTGTAGTATTCTTCGTAGTTCGTGAATTGTGACACCAGACTCTAGGGTAGTTCTAGGTTTATTTATATAACTAGTTCGTGGCTCGGTTTAACTGATTGTTTATTATTCTATATTTGGAATTATTTATTTAAATCCATTAGATCAACTTTAATTTAAAATTGTTTTATCCTGTTTAAATGGTTAATTAAAGGAAATAGTTAAGAAAACTCTAACATTGGCTTGCCTAGCAAGTGTGGTGTTAGGCGCCATCACGATCCCTAAGGTTGGGAATTTGGGTCGTGACACTAAACCCAAAAAGGTAAAAATAGGACGGAAATTCGTTGATTGTGTTTTCATAGGATATGCGACCAATAGTAAAACATATCGATTTCTGGTTCATAAATTAGAAAATCCCGACCTAATAATACTGTTATAGAATCAGATGATGCTGAGGTCTTTGAAAATATATATTCGTATAAAAAGGAATGTGAGTCTATTGAAGAAGGATCGAAATGACCTCGGGAAGAAACAAAAGAAAGTACATTTAATCAGGAGGATCCAAGACGTAATAAACGTCAAAGAGCGTCTACTTCATTTGGACCAAATTTTGTGACTTTATTATTGGAGAATGAGCCTCGAACATTTAAAAAAACTATGTCTTCTTCGGAATCGTTATTTGAAAAGAGGCAACCAATAGTGAAATAGAATCCATATTGAACAACCATACATGGGAATTGGTTGATCCTCCTCCTGAAAATAAATAGTTGGGTTCTAAATGGATCTTTAAGAGGAAAATGAAAGATGATGGCACTATTAGTAGATATACTGCAAGACTTATGGTCAAAGGGTATAGACAACGAGAAGGTCTTGACTATTTTGATACATACTCTCTAGTTAAAAGAATTACGTCCATACGAACGTTAGTAGAGTTAGATGCAGTTTATGGTCATGAAATTCATCAAATTGACGTTAAGACGACCTTCTTAAATGGAGATTTGGAGGAAGAAATCAACATGGAACAACCTGAAGGGTTTGTGATTTCAGGTAAATAAAAGAAGGTATGTAGGCTTGTAAAGTCCCTTTACGGACTAAAACAAGCACCGAAACAATGGCATGCGAAATTTGACCAAACAATGTTGTCAAATGGTTTTAAGATAAATGAATGTGATAAATGTGCATACATTAAAAATGTTCCAAATCACAAAATCATTGTTTGCTTATATGTGGATGATATGATAATGAGTAATGACATTGCCAACATAAATGCGACTAAGCGTATGCTAACTGGCAAGTTTGATATGAAGGACTTGGGTGTTGGTGATTTAGTTCTGGGAATTAAGATCCATAAGACTCCTCAAGGTCTGACATTGTAACAAGCTCATTATATTAAGACAGTACTTGAAAAAATCAATTACTTAGGGTTTAAAGTTGCAAAGACTCCAATTGACGTGAATCTTGCATTAGCAAAGAACAAAGGCCAAAGCATATCAAAATTGGATTATGCTCGTGTGTTGGGATGCTTAATGTATATCATGAATTGTACACCACCAGATATAGCTTGTGTTATAAGTAAATTGAGTCGATACACGAGCAGCCTAGGTCAATCTCATTGGATGGCAATGAAACGAGTTTTAGGATATTTAGAACATACCCAGGACTTTGCTTTGCACTACAGTAAATATCCTGCGGTGATTGAGGGATACTGTGATGCAAATTGGATCACCGGTTCAACTAATTCTAAGTTCATAAGTGGATATGTATTCACTATTGGTGGAAGAGAGGTATATTGAAATTCGTCAAAACTGTTGGCCCAAGAAATGAAATAGTTTTGAAGATTGACAAAGGAACTCCGAGATGAACCAGGTCCATCACAGGTGACATAGACCAGCAGAGTTAAAGGCACATGAGATGCACATGCAGGAGATAAATGTATTCTGGTAAAATTGAAATATCTTCTGATCGAAAAGATTGCAAAAACGAAATTGGAGAAGGACTCCTTATTCAATAAGAACAAAATCTAAGATAAGGAAGGATTTAGGAGTTGAGTTTGACTAGAACTTTTTCACCAAGGAAGAGTAGCATTAGGATTCTAGTTAATTCCTTATCTACTAAATCCTATAGATATTGCAGAATATTGTTATTGTAGATGAACGCACAAGTGCAGAAGTGAATCAAGATCTGAAAGCAAAATTCTCAGAGATTTTGCAAGCAGAATTAATGTGCGATACAAAGGCTACAGACCAGCTAGAATAACCAGTTCCATTTGTTTTTCATTGAGTCTAATTGGTTGTAGTAGGGGATTTAATATTGTATCTTTTCAGCTTTCATAGAAGCAATTGTAATAGGTACACATTGTTCAAGTTAGAGTTAACTTGAAGCTTGTAGAAATTAACTAGAGGCTAGTTACTACGAAGGGATTAGAGTTAGTCCAAGGATTACAAAAGAGTTTATTTTGTAAGTCCGTTTGGATAAGAGTTTTAGTGAAGAGTTTGAGAAAATCCTACTGAGGAGTAGGTCGTGGTTTCTTCACCTTTTGAGCCAGGTGTTTTCCACGTAAAAATCTCTATGTTTTTACTTTACTGCTTTTATTATTCCGCAACAGTAGAAGTTGGAACACCGAGAAGAACCAAGTTCTTCTAGAGAGACAACACTCAAAAATTGGACACCACACAAATCATCCCCCTCCTCTTGTGTGGTATTGAAGTATAAAACATCAATTGGTATCAGAGCGGGTTATCCTTGAAGAGGCTAACACCTTAGGAAAAGATCAAGATGAGTGCACCACCTGGGAACTGGGAAGGACAATCAACTGTTAGGCCTCCACTCTTCAATGGCCAGTACTACTCCCGGTGGAAGAATAGGATGAAGAATCACTTAATTGGAGAAGACTATGAACTATGAGACATAGTCACTGACGGTCCTTTATCCACCATGAAGAAGACTGCTGAAGGAGTATATGTGACAAAGACTAGACCTGACTGCACTGTTGAGGATTTGAGAAAGTGGGAGAAAAATGCAAAGGCCAAGAAGTGGCTTGTGTATGGACTCGGTCCAGACGATTATAGCAGAATTCAAAGTTGTACCACTGCCAAAGAAATTTGGGACACTTTGCAAGTGACTCATGAAGGAACACCTCAAGTGAAGAGGTCAAGAGGAACTCTACTATATTCTCAATATTAGAATTTCACCATCCAAGAGATGTATACAAGGTTCACTACACTGACCAATGAATTCAAGTCTCTTGGAAGGATCATTCTTGAAGAAGACAAGGTTGAGAAAATTCTGACAAGGGTCTTGCCAGTCTCTTGGGAAAGCAAAATTACAGCCATTCAAGAATCTAAGAACATTGCAACTCTTAAGCTAGATGAGCTGATTGGAAATCTCACTGCCTATGAACTTAGAAGGCAGACTATGAAGATGAATGGTCCCAAGAAGGAAAGGAGTTCGGCATTCAGAATCACTGAAGAATTTGATCTGGAGGAGGATGAAATGACCATGATCTCAAAGGACTTCAAGAAGTACATAATGAGAGCAAAGGTTCCTTCAAGAAGTGGAAGCTACAACAAACCAAGGGTTCCCAAAAAACAAACCAATGAGGGGTGTTACAAGTGTGGCAAGACTGATCATCACATCAAAAATAGCCCTCAATGGGAAATTGAATGGAAGAAAGAAAAAGCTGAACGAAGGAACAAGAAGAAGGAACAGGTTCAACCCAAGAAAAACAGAACATCAACAAAGGCAATGGTTGCTGCTTGGGGTGAAAGTTCAGATGAGGAGTCAGATGATGAAGATGGAGATGAACAAGCACTTATGGCAATTGGAGAATCCGATGAGGAATCTGAGGTAAGTATAATTCATCTCAAAGACAAGATTAAATTTTTGTCTAAAGAAAGGCTATCTGAGTTACTCCTGGATTTCATTGATGAATCTGAGGATCTAAACAATGAAAAGAACAACTGTCTAAGGAGTGTGTGATTGAGAAAGCTAAGTGCAAAAATCTAGAACTTAGGGCTAGAGAAAGTGATAGTAAAAATGTTGAGTTAAAGAACTAGGTTCATGAACTTGACACCACTCTCCTAGAGCTAAGATCTGAAAATCTAAAACTGAAATTAGGAACAGGTAAAAACAAAGCTGATCACACACAACTTACATTAGAAGAAAACCTAGGAAAAATGAAAGACGAGTTGTACAAAAGAGATGAGCATATAAGAGTCCTTAAGGAGGATCTAAGCAAGGTCAAGAATGAAATATATAGAATTAGCAAATGGAACAGGTCCTCTGATGCTTTGACATGGCTACAGGAACATCATAGTAGCAATAGAAGAGGACTTGGCTTTGGGAATCCGCTACCTAAGTGGGATCCTAAAAGCAAGTACCTCACTCTTCCTGAGAACAAGATTTGTACTCACTGTGGTAAGACTGGTCACTTTAAAAGTGAATGTAATGCAAAAGAAAAGGCCTATCAAAAGAACAAAAGTTTTGTTCGAGGGAAGAATTGGTTACCAAGTTGAACTAAAAAGAATTTAATTCATCCGTTTGCTTATAGAAAGGGACCCAAACTAGTTTGGGTTCCTAAGACTAACCCCTGATTTTCTTTTGTAGATTCAAGTGAAAGGTAGTAGCCAAATATGGTACATGGATAGTGGCTGCTCAAAACACATGACTGGCAACAAGGACTAGTTCCTTCCACTTGAGGACCTCAAAGGAGGAAATGTGTCCTTTGGAAATGGAAAGAAAGGTGAAATCACTGGGGTTGGTAATGAACAAGATGATGAAGAAATTGGGCTGGTCAGAAACTCAGTCCAAACTAAAGCAACACTGGAGGAAGGAACAGGTGATGAAACAGGTTCATCCATCCCGGGCAACATGACAGAGGGAATAGAACAAAATAATTCCCAAACTTCGTTGGAACCTGTACCTGAACATGTTCCACAACAACAAAGCAATGAAGGAACATCAAGGAGTAACTAGTTGGTTGTGAAACCATGCAGATATATTTACAAAAGCACTTAGTAGAGAGCATTTTGAAAGGAACAGGTTACTATTACGGATGATTAAGATCACTTAATTGAACAAGTTCAGAATGTAAATACATTAAAAAAATAAAAACTAAGAAAAAAAATTGGCTAGAAAAGTCTGAAACGGGTGTAAATAATCAGATTAACAATTAATCAGTCTCATACTGTAAAAAGTATACTCTTATGCCATGTTTTGATATGACTCACTGATCACAAATGAAATTTTTTCTATCTTTGCAAATTGAGTCTTGATCAAGAGGATTCTGAAATGATGAACCTGGTTCATCGTGTTGGTTCATCTGAAAGACGAGGTATGTGTTCTGCACTCTGCACACTTTGAAATACTAATAATTAAATCATGAGCAGAACTCTGCCCAAACTCAAAATCTTTTCAAAGCCTATCCATTTGACTTTGAAGCAGTTCTGTTTCAACAAGATTCCTCACCAAATTAAAATATCTAGATTCTAGGGAAGCCTTAATCGTCAATTCAAAACTAAAAGTTCATTCTTCAAGCCATCCCCTCCCTTACAAAACCATTCCCAAATTTTCGATGACTCAGGTAACATCTGTCCCAAGTCCTTCCTCTGAGGTCATCTATGATGTTGCTGAAAAACTTAGAAAATAGGTTCATACTGGTTGGGTTTGTAATAGATGTGGAGTTGCCGAAAAAATAAGAATAGGTGGTAAATTAAAAAAAATGAGAGTGAGGGAGTACGGAGTAATGAGAAAGGGAAAAGGGGAAGAAGTGGTTGATTCTTCACCCACCTCTGAATCTGTTAGAATGGCTATTTGTGGAGCTGAGCGAGAAAAGGAGGAAGAAAGTAGCCAGAACACCGGGGGAAGTGAATCAGGAGAAACTGCTGAAGGGTTAGAAAATTTAGGAAACCACACAGATGAACCTGGTTCATCTACTGAGGAAACCCTGGCGGATCTTCTGAAAATGAGGCGATAATTACAATCCAAAGAAGAAAAGAACTCCTAAAGCTCAAACATCTGGAACAGTAAGAGAAAGTAAGAAAAGAAAAGATGCTCCTTCTGAGACTTCTAATATTTCTCTTCCAAGAGGAAGAACTAAAAGGAGCAAGGTAAAGAAAAGTGAGGACGAGTTGAAGAGAGCTTTAGAGGAGAGTAAGAAGAAAAGAGTGGAAAAAGGGAAAGAAAAGGTTGTTGAGTCTATTGAGGCTGTTGAAGTGGATGAGATGGACCTGGTCCATCAAACTGAAAAATGGCAGAGGTAGAGGTTCATACCCCTAAGCCTAAGAAAGTCAAGACTTCCTCAAAGAAGTCTTCATCTGTTTCTAAGTCTGCCGAACCATCTATCTTGGCTAAACAAACCAGGTCTGCAGTTCTTCCAAGCCTTAATTTCCTAGCCTGCCTAGAACTTTCAGTGACCCAGATTCAGAATTTTTTTTTTGGTGCTCATGTTTTAACTATTTTTGTTTCATTTTGTGGATTGTGGCAGAATCGTATTCTCTCTAT
>ML343094.1:0-14029 GCA_005239505.1 Nicotiana paniculata | reverse complement strand
AAAAAAAAAAAAAAAAAAAAAAAAAAAAAAAAATTAAAACAGAAGAACACCAGGTGTCGGGACATCAAAAGCCCATCAAATGATTTTGGACCAACACGTGCACCAAAGAGGTCGGGTTGACTTGGAAGTGAGATTATGATAATTAATATCACCACAAAAAATAATAATAATAATAATAATAATAATAAATCTCTTTAAACTGTGGTTAGACTGTGATTAAAGAAATTCCTAATACAAAGACCTGCAGACTTCCACTATCTTTCCTCTTTGCGCGGTGCGAGGCTTAGCTCTTAGTCTTAGGAATGAAATGATAGGTTTTCACTGTTATGCACAGTAAAAAATTGCTGATATGATTAAAATAACTATATGGCTTAGTCTTCGTTTAAATTTCAACTCATGTGAAAATTTTCCCATTATATTTCTTACACTTCACTCTAAATATTAAGGTAAAATTACATTTTTGTTTTTTTTTGTTCACAACTTCTTCACTTATGCACATAATACGGAGTGTTTGGGATGGTTTTGTGTACTATCGAACTTCCTCGGCAAAGATATGTAGTAACTTAGCAGCACTAGGCAATAAATGTGTCCTAAAAGGCATTAGTATCCGCTTAAGAGAAGTATGTATGAACGATAATGCTATGGGTCTGGTACCCTAACAGACTATTCTTATTTTTGTTTGTTATTATATATATAAATATTTTATCGTTCAAAAAAAAAAAAACGTTATGATCAGACTCTATGTTATAGTACTTGTTGTGTTATATATGGAGATAATGCATGCTTATGCTGGGTGGTGGCCTAGCTCGGCATGCAAATTAGAATCTCCTCTCTTTTTCCGTTTTTTTTTTTTTTTTTTGTTTTGGTTTCTTTTTTAATGGAAGTGGTAAATAGCAAAAAGGAGAAGACTTTAGCGTCACCAACAAAAACTTATAGACCTCAAAATGGTAAAAAAAGTACTAATTGCAGAAACTTGAGGATCATACAAAGAAGAAAAGCAAGATTAATCGTCACTGATCCCGTCATGAACTTGCTTAGAAGTTTTATTAATTATATTTAAGATCCCCATCATTTTACCTTGACCTCGAGATACAGTGAAAAGATAATGAATAGTACAAAGAAGTCACTCCTACCAAGAAGGTTAAAAAGCATATAAAGGCACATGTGGGTTAATTTCTAGATTTCGATATGGTGAAATTGCAAAAAAATCCAACCTTATTTCTCGCAATGGGTATATGTGACTTTCCAAATATGGAAAGTTTCTCCACCTCGCTTCTATTAAACTAAGGCACTGAATTATGTGGACCTCTTTACTCCATAAAAATAAAGCGCCCCTACGATTTCACTTTGACTGGCTAGATATCTCGTATCTCATTGGATCTTCTTCTAATTGTCTTCTCTTTTTTTTCCTAATTTATTCGGAAACAAACAGTTGACTACTATGCAAAATACTCCTTATATCAAAAGAATATAACCTTTTTTTCCTATTGTATTCACAGTATTAATTATTTATTTTAAATCATTTTCTCTAATCCATTAAAAATATACATCAATTAATATGGGTATCATGGTAAGTTATTCACTTTATTTATTATTCCTTAAAAGACGTGAAAAGTTCAAAGTAGACAAGTAAAAGTGAACGGAGAGAGTATATGGACCCGACTCTCAGTTTGAGTTAATTTGCAGTATAAATTATTTACGCATCATGTAATTGGCACATTTTTCGGGTTAATCAAGTTGTAGACATAAAAATTTAACGGATCAAGACCATATGGTTTAAACCTAAATTTTGTACGAGTTCATCCTTGGTCTTAAAACCCTAGGCTCATAAAAGGTTTCTTTGACACTACTCTACCTTAACCATAGGTCACACCTATAAAAGTGGTACATATTCTCTTGAAAAGGCATCTAGAAATTTCATAAATTCATGAAATATATTCACAAAAAGATCAAGGACATAAAATATTGTCTTTCTCAAGGCTACCGAAGTGATCAAATGGCATTCTTCTTTTTCCTGGAGATTAAATACATCACAAGAAAGTGCTCATCATCTTATGTTCGAAAATACGCTGCTGAACAATTCGGAAGAATCAAGAGAAAAACCAAAGTTGTATCCACAAAGATTCAACAATAAAGTTATTTTTTTTATATTTTTGTGATTACAGTTGTGTACACGGTCGAAATCGGGTTCACCCGATTCTGTTAATTAACCGAGACCAGGATGGTGGGTCGAGGATCAACCCCGTGTTATATCATACCAAGACATGAAGGTATTGTACCAAGCTCGGGATTTGAAGTACCGATCGAGATTGAGACCACTAAAGATCGAGAACAAACAAGATAGACATCGAACGAGACCGAAGATAGCCTACTAAAGGAAAGCCGAGATAAGCGTGATCGGTCGAGGATCGTGCCGGAAATCTCGGCACGAATCAAATCAAGAACGATTATTTAGCCAATCGTGAGATTTACTTATGTATTTAGAATTGTATCATAAGTAGAATTCATCTACTATATACAGGGGGTTCTAATCATTTGTAATCATCCAACTTCCGCATAACAAAGCAATACAATAATCTTTTCTATCTTAAACTCTCTTTCTCTTTGTTTCAGTTCATATTTCTTAAATATATTCTCAGCCAGTTCGAGGGCGATCTAGCTCGAGGGCAGGTTTGCTTTATTTTTTGATCAATTATTAACATTAACTATCATATTCATTGATTTGTGCTAGGTGAAATTACATATTGTTAAAATCACTTATAAATTTAATTGTTATCCGATTTTAAGGGTAAATAGTTTGGCGCCACCGTGGGACTAAGGATAATAGTGATTTCTTGGTACTAATTCTCGTAACACACACTGCTTTACGCTTGTTCTCGTAAGTTTTTTTGATTTCAGGATCTGTATGTCGAACTCTCAAATAGTACCCACACACGCCGACAATGGCCTTGGTTTTCATGGAAAACGATAACATGGCGGCCCCAGGGATGGAAGTACCTCAGGCTGAACTCGAGGGAGTACCGGCTGTAGACCCCATCGATGTCAGTTCCCATGTTGCTCTGAATGCGAATCTAGGTGTCGGTCCCAAAAATAGCGTCTGTAGAGATGTTCGATCAGCCGGTCAGAATGCACAGGGCGGCGAAGACGGTGGAGTCAGCCTTCGATTAATATTTGAAATACTACAGGCTCAGCAAGCTGCCGTAGAGCAACTCCAAAATTAGAACCACACACCAAGCAGGGCCGAACCCGAGCCCTCACTAGAAGTTGTTCACACGGCCAAACTGGCACCAGAGAGGTCAAACGTGAATGAACCGGGGACTGACCATGTTATAATAATAATGCTGGAGGAGCTCACGAGAAAAATTGAATCGGAGGATAAAAAGATTGAAGAAAATGACAAAAGGTAGAAACGTATAACTCCCGAGTTGATCAAATTCCGGGGGCACCACCGATTCTGAAGGGTTTGGATTTGAAGAAGTTCATGCAAAAGCCGTTTCCCCCAAGAACGACCCCTAAGCCCATTCCAAAGAAATTTCGCATGCCAAAAATTCCCAAATATAATGGAACCACCGACCTTAATGAGCATGTCACTTCTTTCACATGCGTAATAAAGGGGAACGATTTAGAGGACGATGAGATTGAGTCCACTATGCTGAAGAAATTCAGAGAAACTTTATCGAATGGGGAGATGATATGGTATCATAATTTTCCTCCCAACTCCATTGACTCCTTTTCCATGCTCCCGGATTCCTTCGTCAAAGCACACGTTGGAGCTATAAAGGTCGAGACTAGGAAGTCGGACCTCTTCAAAGTGAAGTAGAAAGACAACGAAATGCTCAGAGAGTTCGTATCTTGATTCTAGATGGAATGTATGGACCTACTCCTGGTCGCAGATGATTGGACCGCCCAGGCTTTTACTCAAGGGCTGAACATATGAAGCTCGATGGCCTCTCGACAGTAAAAACAGAATTTAATCGAATATCCAGCTGTGACCTGGGCCGATGTGCATAATCAGTACCAGTAAAAAATCAGGGTCGAGGATGATCAGTTAGGGACACCTTCTGGTTCCGTTTATCCAAACAGGACCACCGGCAGAACTCAAAGGGATATCGACAGAGAACTACGATTGAACAGGTATCGATATCAACTATACGGTGGAGATCGAAGAAACAACGGTCCTGGACGTAACCACGTTCGAAATGATAAAAAAAATGGCCGAGGACAGAGCTCCCGAGGGCTCATGAGTAAGAGTGGTTTCGATAAAAATGTCGAGCCCACTGAAGCACCTCGACTATCAGAATAAAACTTCAACGTTGATGCATTGGCTATTATATCGGCCATTAGACGGATCAAAGACACCATGTGGACCCGACTTTTACAGACCGATCCAGCTCAGAGAAATCCTAATCATATGTTCATATACCATGGTACTCATGGTCGTAGAATAGTGGACTGCAGACAACTGAGGGAAGAGGTAGCCCGTTTGTTTAACGAGGGTCATCTTCGAGAATTCTTGAACGACCGAGTTAAGAACCAATTCAGAGACAAAGATGCAAATAGGAAGAATGAACAGGAAGAACCACAACACGTGATTCATATGATCGTCGGTGGGGTCGACATTCCACAGGGACCCCATATTCAAGCGCACAAAGGTGTCGATTACGAGGGAAAAATGAACTCTGGACTATGTACTGGAAGGGGCCTTGTATTTCAATGACAAGGATGCAGAAAGGATATCACAACCCCACAACGACGCACTGGTAATATCTATTCTTGTGAATAAAATTCAATTTAAACGTATTTTGATTGATCCAGGTAGCTCGGCCAACATCATCCGATCGAGGGTTGTAGACCAGCTCGGCCTACAAGATCAAATTGTGCTCGTGGCCCGGGTTCTTAATGGTTTCAACATGGCAAGTGAAACCACCAAAGGCGAAATTCTCTTGCCAGTAAATATGGTCGGGACCATCCAAGAGACAAAGTTCCATGTGATCGAGGGTGACATGAGGTACAATGCCCTGCTCGGAAGACCTTGGATCCATAATATGAGGGCAGTACCCTCGACCCTTCACTAAGTTCTGAAGTTCTCGACACCGGAATGAGTCAAAAATGGTGTATGGAAAGCAACCTGCCACCAAGGAGATGTTTACAGTCGACGAAGTGATACCGGTCTGGACACTCTCATCAATAAAGAAATCGGATTTGAAGGGAAAACACAAGGTATAATAGCAACCACAGGTACCAGCCTTGACCCAATCGGAGGAGCAAGGGACATGCGAGGATGATGAGTATTGGATCCCCCGATCTTTTATAATTCCCGATGACTCTGACGCCACAAAATCAACAGTTGAAGAGGTGGAACAAGTCATACTGATCAAGTACCTTCCCGAACCAAAGGTATACTTGGGCAAGAGTTTAACTCCCGAGCTCAGGAAAAAACTCATTCAATTCCTTTTAGATAACATGGATTGCTTTTCTTGGTCCCATCTCGATATGACAGGGATCCCACCGGACATCACTACCCATCAATTAAGCTTGGACTCGAAGTTCCGTCCAGTAAAACAAAAAAGAAGGCCCCAATCCGAGGTTAAGCATGCATTCATCAAGGATGAGGTAACCAAACTTCTCAAAATGGGGTCCATTCGGGAAGTAAAATATCCTGAATAGTTAGCAAACATAGTGGTAGTCCCTAGAAAGGGAAATAAACTTATAATGTGCGTAGATTATAAAGACTTGAACAAAGCATTCCCTAAAGATTCTTTTCCTTTGCCGAATATCGATCGTATGATCAATTCCACGGCCGATCACGAGATTCTCAGTTTTCTTGATGCGTACTCCGGGTACAATCAAATACGTATGAACCCGGAGGATCAGGAAAAGACTTCGTTTATCACTATATACGACACCTATTGTTATAATGTAATGTCGTTCGGACTAAAAAATGTTGGTGCAACTTATCAACGCCTAGTAAATCGAATGTTCGAAGAACAAATAGGAAAATCATTGGAAGTTTGTATTGATGACATGTTAGTTAAGTCCCTACGAGAAGAGGACCATTTGAAAGATTTGCAGGAGACTTTCAATATACTGAGAAAGTACAATATGAAGCTCAACCCAGAAAAGTGTGCGTTCGGGGTCGTCTTGGGCAAGTTCCTTGGATTCATGGTATCTAATCGGGGGATTGAGATCAACCTTGATAAAATCAAGGCTATCAGCTGTAGATAACATCAAAGCCGTACAAAGGCTAACGGGGCGCATAGCTTCCCTAGGGTGATTTATTTCAAGGTCCTCATATAAGAGTCACCGATTCTTCTTACTGCTTAAGAAGAAGAGTAGCTTTGCATGGACTACAGAGTGCCAACAGGCCTTGGAGGAACTAAAATGATACTTATCCAGCCTGTCACTGCTTTATACTTTGAAAGCGGATGAGCAACTCTACTTGTACTTGGCAGTCTCGAAAATAGCGGTAAGTGAGGTCCTAGTTCGGGAAGAACAAGGTATGAAATTCCATGTTTACTATGCTAGCCGAACCTTAGGTGAGGCTGAAACCAGCTATCCACACTTAGAAAAATTAGCACTTCATTTAATAAGCGCTTCTAGGAAATTAAAACATATTTCCAATGTCATCCAATATGTTTTATAACTACCTATCCCCTTCACAATATTTTGCACAAACATGAACTTTCGGGTCGATTGGCTAAATGGGCCATCGAGATCAGTGGGTATGATATCGAGTATCGACCCCGAACATCTATCAAGTCTCAAATCTTGGTAGACTTCGTGGCCGACTTCACGCCATCCCTCGTACCAGTGGTCGAAAGAGAACTATTATTAAAATCGAGTACATCATCAGGGGTGCGGACCCTCTTCATGGACGGTGCTTCGAACGCGAAAGGGTCCGGGATGGGTATCGTTCTGAAACCACCCACGGGTAATATTATTAGACAATCTATCAGAACTTCGAAGTTAACTAACAATGAGGCCGAGTATGAGGCCATGATTTCTGGTCTCGAGTTGGCTAAAAGCTTGGGAGCAGAAGTCATCGAGGCCAAATGTGATTCCCTCATCGGGGTAAACCAAGTCAACAGAACTTTTGAAGTCCGAGAAGACCGAATGCAGAGATACTTGGATAAGCTACAAGTAACTTTACATGGGTTTAAAGAGTGGACCTTACAACATGTACCTCGAGAAAAGAACAGCGAGGTTGATGCCCTTGCAAACTTAGGGTCATCGGTCGAAGAAGACGAACTTAACTCGGGGACTGTCGTACAACTCTCAAGATCAGTAATCGAAGAAGACCACGCCGAAATAAACTCTACAAGTCTGACCTGAGATTGGAGAAACAAGTACATAGAATACCTAAAGAACGGGAAGCTCCCATCAGATCCAAATGATTCGAGAGCTTTACGCACAGAGGCAACACAGTTCACTTTGCCCGAGGATGGTACGCTGTTTAGGAGGATGTTTGATGGACCATTGGCAATATGTTTGGGACCGGGAGATACCGACTACGTCCTACAGAAGATTCATGAAGGCACTTGTGGAAACCATTATGGTGCCGAATCATTGGTTCACAAAGTTATCAGAGCAGGGTACTTCTTGGTCGATATGGAAAAGGATCCTACAAGCTCGGCACGATGAACAACAAACAATTACCGAACAATTGGAACGTATCGCTCCTAAAATAATACTACTGCTAAGATACGACCCTTCCATTTTTATTTGTATTTCAAACTAACCATTGTAGGTGTTCGATCAGGAACGGCGATGGATTCTTCAACACGAAGTATTGATCGTGCTAACTTAGAATAATTCAACAGTATCCGAGGCTTCTTTACAATCGACCTCGAATACTGGGGGGAATTACCCTCGAATGTCAAATTTGTTGCAAGGAAATTACTTCGTGACAACAGAGTCTCGATAGGTAAATTTTGTAAGGGTCAAACGGTCGAATGAACCGTGCCCATATAGGTTGCTCGAGACCTGACATCAAACATGTACGCATGTATAACCATCTATTAAGAGAAGTATTTTTCCTTGCCGATATCTCATGCTTTAGAAAAAATTTCTACTTTACAATCATACTCTTTATCTATTGTGCAAACAGGTTTAAGGGCCGATCATAACTGAAATTAGAACAACTAACCCCACACTCGGGGACCGCCGTCTGAAAAATAAGTGATATCGAATTATTAATACTTCGAGATCATAAGACCTTAAAGGCAACTCTCGATTTTCATAGTCCACGACCATACTCGGGGACTAACACTTCGATCAAGCTCGAAGTGAAACGGGAAAATAAGCCCAAGAGGCAAGTCCCAAATAAAAAAGGCTACGGCTGAATTAACACAGTTCAGATACATCCGAATTTCGTAATAAAACAGGCCTTCGAATATTTTCATAAACCATCTAAAAGGGATACACTCGGCAAAATTATAAAGGGCTTCGATAATATCAAGCCTTAAAACTCTAATGAGTACAAATTTTTTTGAACTCTCCAACAATCCCTTATTTCATGCTAAGGCATTACAGATTTTACAAATACAAATGATAAAAACTGTTTAAGCCGAAAAGGGGGAAAATCCATAAACATTCTTCATACAAAGGACATATCAACCTAATACGAAATCCTAAGGGCTATTTTTTGCTTTGAGTTTGAGAGATCTTCCTCGCTCAAATAAAACCTAAGAGTTACCTTACTTCGAGTCCGAGCAAGCACTCACTCGATCACAAAACTATACTAGTTAGGTTTCGGTCGAATTGCCTAAACCTCGAACCTATGAATAACAATTTCATAAGGCATAAATGAAGCACAAATTTCATAAGGCAGAAATGAAGTGAAATTTCACAAGACAAGACAGAAAGGGAAAAAGATCTTTATATATATCAAAAGTTATATACAAGGGCAACGTGGCCCGGTCGAAATTATATACAAAAAATCCAAAAAAGATCCTAAGTATTTAATCTTCTCCAGGAGTAACATCTTCACCCTCGGGGTCTTCTCTACTCTCCGACCCACTCATGCTCCCGGAATCATCGTCAACAGGAGAGGCCAATGCTTTGTCTTTGGCTTCGGCTTCAAGCTCTTTTGCATTTTCGATCTCGGCAGTGAGATCGAAGCCACGAGCGTGGATCTTCTCGAGAGTCTCCCTTTGAGATTGGTGCTTGGCATGCTCGGCAACCCAATATGCTCCAACCTGAGAAACATCGGCAACTTCCTTTGCTCGAGCTTGAGTGGCTTTGGCGTCGGAGCGGTAGACGGCCATAATTTCCTCAGCATAGGCCTTGGCCGTCTCAGCCTCAAATTTGGCCGCTTCAAGTTCTGTGGCCAGCTTCTCTCGATTGGAGGTTGCTGAACCCAACCGAGTCTGGAACTCCTCGATTTTCTTGGCTTGCACCAAGTTCTTCTCTCTCATGCTTTGGAGTTTGTTTTTAGCCGAGGATAGCTGAGCTCAAGCAGCCTCCTTTTCTGAGGCAAGACGGTTCATGTTTTGCCTCCATGTTATGGTCTCCGCCTTCACCCATCCACTTCTTCACAAAGTTACCCGATTATCTCGAGCTTCTGCTGGACTTGTGGGATCGAAATATTAGTCGTCACCCCCGAACCGATGTCATAAACTTCTAAGATTCTTATTACCTGCTCGTCCAGGTCGCTTTGTTCTTTCTTAGCCGCAGCTAGCTCAGCTCGAAGGTCCTTTTCTTCCTTTTTTTTGCTCACTGAGAAGCTTGAGGGCGTTTTTCTCCTCAGTGAGCCCTTGAATTTCGGCCTCATACTGACTCATTTTCCCTCGAGACCTAAAGAAAGCTTCAAGGTAAAGCACCGAGGCCTACACAAATAGAAGAAAATGAATTAGGCAAGAAGAGAAAAACACAAGTATGGAAACTGATATTGACAAAGGGAGTTGGGGCTTACCCGATTCAAAGCCTATTGAGCCTTATTGAAGAGACACGGTGCTCCCACCTCATCCATCAGAGCTTGGTCTTCCTCCGTGACCAGACTCCAACGGTAACTATCCACCCCTACGGTGGCGGCAAGAACTCGTGCATCCTCCGGGATCAAGATGATGATTGTTCATTTGCACCCGGGATTGACACTAGGGGCCGGAAACTGGCTGGTCAATCTGAAACTCGAGGAAGTTTTGATCGAGCTCTTCCTTGGTACCTCTAAGTCTCTCATGCCAGCAGTATCATCGACCCCAGTGAAATAACCACGGAAAGGCTACTCCTCTCCATGGATTCATTCTACATGGGAAGTCTTCATGGCCCGAGCCCCCGGAATAATTTCCTTGGAGAATGAAGGAAACAATAGGGATTCTACTATCTCTATTGACCCAAGTGGATCCTTTGGGACATTCTCTCTATCTCGAGGAATCTCGAGCCCGGCCTCGTAGCAGTATCCACCGCCTCCTCGGAGGCATTCTCAGCTCGAGGTGAGGAACCTTCGGCCTTAGCCGGCTCGGGGACTTCAACCAAGTCTCCTCCCGAGGCCCCATCAGCTTGGGGCAGAATATTTTCGAAACCTACTAACTCAGTTCCTTTTGAGCCTCGGTATTTTTCCTTACTCGGACCACCAACCCGGAATCGTCTTCTTTTTCTTATTCTTCTTCTTCCTCCACGTCCCTTTAGAGTTGAACTGACTCCATAGACAGGGGGATGATATTCTTCTTAGGCTTACGAGTCTCTCTCTTCTTAGGCTCTAGCCCCTCAGAGGCCGAGGTCCTTTTCCTCTTGATCTCCTTTTCCGTCTTCAGGACATGGAGTGAGGGTTCTTCATCATCGGACCGGGGCCTCATGGTTGCATCTTTCCCAAGTCCTGCAAAAAAGAAAACCGAGTAAGGTCGAAAAAGAATTTTGATAAAATTCTTAAAGACAGGAACATGGCTTACCATGATTCTTGGCCTCCCACTGGCCCTTCGATAAATCGCACCATGCACGCTCGACATACGTAAATGTCGAGACCAGGCTCCTAACCCAGCTCTCGAGATGAAGAACTGCACCCGACATCCATGCGACAGCTAACACCGGGAAAAACACCGGTAAGAGAAGGTGAAGAAGTAAAATTAATAAGCAGAAATTAAAAGCGGAGTCATACTTACGTTTCATGTTCCATTTCTCGGTAAATGGCATGCTTCGGGCCGGAATTAGGTCGGTGGGCCTCACCCGGACGAATCGGCCCATCCAATCCCAGTCTTTGTCTTCGTCAATACTCGAGATGAGTGTCTTGGTGGCCCAGCGCTGAAACTTTATTAGCCCACCTCGGTAAAGTCGAGGGCTATACAGTCTTATAAGGTGATCGAGGGTGAAAGGGAGCCCGTCGATTTTGCTCACAAAAAACAGAGTAATATTACAATCCTCCAGAAAGAGGGGTGGATTTGGTCGAGGGTCACTTGATATTTTCTGCAGAAGTCAATGATGATTGGATCGAGGGGACCCAGCGTGAAAGCGTAAGTGTAAACACTCAAGAACCCTTCCACGTGGGTGGTGATAGCTTCTTAAGGGGCTGGTATCACAACCTCTTTATTTTCCCAATTACAGTCCTTCTTCACTTGTTTGAGGAAACTCTTGGATATCGAGCATATGTATCTCGATACCGGCTTGCATCGATCGGGGACTGATGAGGTTTTCTCGATCTTAAAATTAGAACTGATGACGCACCCCCGGGAACACACTCCTTAGGGCGTGGCTCCGCCATTGTTTTCTCGCCGGCTGACCGAGATGAGGAAGCAACTTCTTTTTGTGGCACAGTCTTTGACGTTTTCGCCATCTGTTTTTTAGGGCAAAGAAGAATGGAGATGACAATATTTGGTCTTTTAGAAGGGATCAACAATGGAACTCAAAGACTTGAAGATGAAAAGCTTGAGGAATGCAAAGAACTTTGAAGATTAAGGGGCCTATTTATGAGTAGCGATCGAGAGACCAGTAAAGATCGAGAACAAACGAGAGAGACCTCGAACGAGACCGAAGATACCCTACTAACAGAATGCCGAGATATCCGTTACCGGTCGAGGATCGTGCCGAAAATTTGGCACGAATCAAATCAATAACGGTTATTTAGCCAATCATGAGATTTCTTTCTGTATTTAGAATTGTATCATAAGTAAAATTTCTCTACTATATAAAGGGGAGTTCTAATCATTTGTAATCATCCAACTCTTGCATAACAAAGCAACACAATACTCTTTTCTCTCTTAAACTCTCTTGCTCTTTGGTTCAGTTCATATTTCTTAAATATATTCTCAGCCGGTTCGAGGGCGATCTAGCTCGAGGGCCAAATTGCATTTTTATACTGATTTGCTTTATTTTTCAGTCAATTATTAACATTAATTATCGTATTCATCGATTTGTGCTACGTGAAATTACATATACTTAAAATCATATATAAATTTAATTATTATTCGATTCTAAGGATAAACAAATTAGATTTTTCGCATCACGAAAATTTGTCGCAAAACCTAAGTTAACAGTAGTTTGACTTAACAAGCTACTTAATTCATTTGGGCTAAGAAGCACGAACTCAGCCTACCACAGCTTAGGCACAAGTAAAATTGGAGCCCAATCCTACATAGCCGATACCCGCACACGACTGAAGAGAAAATGATAATGTATAGCCGCTGTAAAAATAATAGTTGAAAAAATATATAGTTTTTTTTTGTATTTTTGTATATATACATTTTGTATGTTATATATAAAAATTATATAATTTTTTTGTACTTTTTCGGCTAGCAAATATAAATAATTTTTACCGCGGGTTAAAAATGATAATACCCCTAATATGAATAGCTATCAATTTCTTCATATATAGTCGAAAACCACACAAGATTGAGTGCTTTGTTTCCTTAGAATTACCACTTACAGACAAAGAGATGAAGATATTGTAAAATCGAACAACAATTAAGCTCATCTACATAATCAAGACCTACTAAAAATACGTTAATATCCCTATAATTAAAAATTTACTTAGAAAACAAATATCATACATTTATTACAATCACCGAATACAAGTAAGTATTTTATAAATTCACGTGTATTCGACTGCCCTATATATATACTTGTTTAGGACAGATAAGGGAGACAATAGATATAAATTAAAAAGAAGAATTAACCCAAATAACCGTCCATTTAACTATTTAAATTAAAAATAGTCGATGAAGGTATAATATATGCATAATTTATGTATTATATGTATATAATTATATATAATCGATATATAAACGACGTATATGGCTAGAAAAAGTAAACAATGAATATGAACGGCTATTTGTATAACGATTCCAATTAAAAAATCAAAATTCTCACTCTTATCCATAGGGGCGGATTTAGGCCCAAAATATGATACACGTGAACCCATGATATTTTTGCAAAATTAGGTATTATATATATATATATAAAATTGACCTACTATTATTTGTTGCCCTCTATTTTTAAAAAGTCGAATGGTACACTAGTTGATTGAATTTTGAACAATACCCATAGGAAAAGGAACCAATTCCTATTAAATACTTTCTTTTTTTTAATTTCTTTAGTGGTACATTTATATCTCACCGCTTAATCACTTTGGGTTTGCTCGGAGAAGATAAGATTGCCTATTGTCTATTTGACTTATAAAACCTTCACTAAAGCTCTATTAGATGTTTTAGGTAATGAGGTTGACTAGTGCAAGTCATGACTTAGTTTTCATTGTAAAGATATCTCCATTTATTCATTTCTTATTATTACTATTGCTTTCTCCACCTTTTGCCACATAAGAAATGTACTTTTGGACTACTAAGCAAATCGAAAAAGCAATTATCTGCCTTTAAAGCAGCATCCTTCAATCATCTCTAAACAACTCACTTGCTTTAATTATTAAATTTATAATATTAAAAAGTGCTCCACACCTGATAATGACTTATGGGCAACAGACACTCATCCTTAGCAATTATTGCTATGAATTATTCATTAAATTATCAAATAATATACTCCTTCCGGTCCATAATAAGTGACTCTTTAATTATTTTTACACAGATTAAAAAATTTACCTTTTAATATA
>ML343093.1:0-27182 GCA_005239505.1 Nicotiana paniculata | reverse complement strand
TTACCTTCTTCCCCCTGGCACATGCCTCACAAACTTTTTCCTCCTTGAACTTAATGTTAGGAAAACCTACCACTAATTCCTTAGAGACTAGTTTGTTAAGCTGAGTTAGACTCGCATGACCAAGTCGTTTGTTCCACAGGAGGGGATCACTGTCCAACACACTTAGGCAAGTGAGTTCATTTTCAGACAGTGTGGACAAGTCTATGACATAGATGTTATTCATTCTTTTTCCCTGCAAAACAATCTTGTCAGTAAGCAGGTTAATCACAAAACATTTTGTGAAGTAAAAGAAACCAGGTTACCTCTGTCACACAATTGTGATACACTAATCAAGCTATATTTCAAGCCATTTATTAGATACACATGTTCAATGGATCGTGTGTCATCCTTACCTACCTTACCAATCCCAATGATTTCACCTTTCTTTCCGTTTCCAAAGGAGACATTTCCTCCTTTGAGACTTTCAAGTGAAAGGAGCTGTTCCATGTTCCCAGTCATATGCTTTGAGAAACCACTATCCAAATACCAAATTTGACCGCCTCCTCTCCCTTGAACCTCTGGTTCTTCATGTGATTCCTCATCAGATTCTCCAATTTCCATGAGCGCCTGATCTTCAGTCTCCCCATCTTCTGATTCCTCATCTGAACTTCCCCCCCAAGCAGCAACCATAGCCTTTGTTGTGGTTTTCTTGGGTTGGACCTGTTCCTTCTTCCTGTTCCTTCTTTCATATCTCTCCTTTTCCATTCTACTTCCCACTGAGGACAGTTTTTGGTGAGATGGTCAGTCTTACCACATTTATAGCATCCCTCGTTGGTTGGCCTTTCTGGGGCTTTTGCTTTGTTGTAGTTTCCTCCTCTAGAGATGACCTTCTTCCTCATGAGAAAGTTTCTGAATTCTTTGGTGATCATGGCCATATTATCATCCTCCAGATCTGCTCCCTCAGTGATTCTTAGTGCTAAACTCCACTCCTTATTTGGACCATCCATCTTCATTGTCTGCCTTCTTAGTTCATAGGCAGTGAGGTTTCCAATCAGCTCATCTATTCTCAGGGTTGCCATATTTTTGGATTCCTGGATAGCAGTGATTTTTCTTTCCTAGGAAATAGGCAAGACCCTCGTTAGGATCTTCTCAACCTTGTCCTGTTCAAGAATGACTCTTCCAAGAGAGTTCAGTTTATTAGTCAAGGTTGTGAACCTTGTGTACATCTCTTGGATAGTCTCTCCTTCTTTCAGAGTGAAGTTTTCATACCGAGAGTATAGTAGAGTACCTCTTGACCTTTTTACCTGAGGTGTTCCTTCATGGGCTACTTGCAAGGTATCCCAGATCTCTTTGGCAGTGGTGCAACTTTGGATTATGCTGTACTCGTCTGGACCTAGTCCACACACTAGCCATTTTTTGGCCTTTGCATTCTTCTCCAATTTCTTCAGATCCTCAGTAGTGCAATAAGCTCTAGTCTTTGGTATATCTATACCTCCAGCAGTCTTCTTCATGGTAGCTAGAGGATCATCAGTGACTATGTCCCAGAGTTCATAGTCTTCTCCAATCAGGTGGTCCTTCATCCTATTTTTCCACCAAGAGTAATACTGGCCATTGAAGACTGGTGGCCTTGAAATTGATTGACCTTCCCAATTTCCAGGCGGTGCACTCATCTTGATCTTCTCCAAGGTGTTAGCCTTTAAAGGATAACCTGCTCTGATACTAATTGATGTTTTTAAACGTCAATACCACACAAGAAGATATGTTACTTTGTGTGGTACCCAATTTTCAAGTGTTGTCTAACTGGAAGAACCTGGTTCTTCTTGATGTACTTACTTCTACTGTTGTGAAATATTAAAAGCAGTAAAGTAAAAACACAGAGAGTTTTACGTGGAAAATACCTGGCTCAAAAGGTGAAAACACCACGACCTACTCCTCAGTAGGATTTGCTCAAACACTTCACTAAAACTCTGAGCCAAAAGGACTTACAAAATAAACTCTTTTTTAATCCTAGGACTAACTCTAATCCCTTTGTAGTAACTAGCCCCAGCTAATTTCTACAGGATTCAAGTTAACTCTAACTTGAACAATGCGTACCTATTACAATTGCTTCTATGAAAGCTGAAAAGATACAATAGTAAAACTCCTACTAGAATCAACTAGACTTAATGATAAACAGATGGAACTGGTTCTTCTAGTTGAACTGTAGCCTTTGAATCGCGCAATGATTCTGCTAGCAAAATAACTCTGGGAACTTTGCTTTCAAATTTTGATTTACTTCAGCTTTTGTGCGTTGTGAATTCCAGCAGAAATACATCGAGTATTTATAGAGTTAGTTGTTGATCTTGTCGTCCAACTANTTTCAAATTCACAAATATCTCCTATGCATATATGTTTCATGTGCCAGCTATTCAGTTCAAGATGTGTGCTCTGATGGACCTGGTTTAACTGGTCAGCCATTTTTCAATCTTCAAAACTATGCAGACATGGGTCAACAAAAAATAAATTAGGGAAACAAGGTTATAACTCTAAGAATGAACGACCGTGTCGTTACAACGCGGCGGGGGTGGCAAGGTGGTGAAAGTTGTCTTTGCTTTTTTCATGTTCAGTCCCAATTTTAATCAGTTTTATTTTTATTTTCTAGTTTGCCCTCGAAAATAATTAAAAGAATGGGGCCTTGTTGGCCCAAGAAATTGAATAGTTTTGAAGATTGACAAAGGAACTTAGAAATAAACCAGGTCCATCACTGGCAGACATAGACACATGCAAAGTGAAAGGCACGTGAGGTGCACGTGCAGGAGATAAACGAAATATGGTAAAATAAAAGATATCTCCTGATTGAAAAGATTGAAAAATGATAAGGAGAAGGACTCCTTATTCAGTAAGAACAACATCAAATACAAGGAAGGATTTGAGGAGTTGAGATTAACTAGAACTCTTCCACCAAGAAAGAGTAGCATTAGAATTCTAGCTAACGCTTTATCTACTAATCCTATATATTGCAGATTGTTCTCATTGTACAGGTACGCATAAAAATCAGAAGTTAAGCAAGAATTGAGAGCAAAATTAGCGAGGTAATTTTGGAACCAGTTCAGGTGAGATTCGAGTGTGCGAATCTGAAGCTACTTGAACCAGCTAGAAGAACTAGTTCCACCTGTTGTCTTTTAGTCTAGATTACGTGTAGTAGGTGATTTAACTTGTACCTTTTCAGCTTTATCGTTTGTAATAGGTACTGTGTGTTTCAAATTATATCTAACTTGGAGTTTGTCGCAAATAGCTAGAGTCTAGTTTGATACAAGGGATTAGAGGTAATCCTAGGTTTACAAAAGAGTTTTTGTAAATGCTATTTGGCTCACTTATTTAGTAAAGAGTTTTGGGAAATCCTACTGGGAAGTAGGTCGTGGGTTTTTCACCTTTTGAGCCAGGTGTTTTCCACGTAAAAATCTCCGTCTTCTTTATTTTCTATATTTATTATTCCGCAAAAAGTAAAGGTTGGAACACATAGAAGAACCTGGTCCTTCTATAATTAGTGCATGCGAAAATCGGACACCACACAAATCAACTCCCACTATTGTGTGGTATTGACGTATAAAACATCAATTGGTAACAGAGCGGGTTATCGTTGAAGAGGCTAACACCTTAGGAGAAGATCAAGATGAGTGCATCACTTGGGAACTGGGAAGGACAATCGACTGCTAGGCCTCCACTCTCCAATGGCTCATACTACTCCTGGTGGAAGAACATGATGAGAGACCATATAATTGGTGAAGACTACAGGCTATGGGACATTGTTACTAATGGTCCCTTGGCCACCATGAAGAAGAATGCTGAAGGAGTAGATGTGCCAAAGACAAGAGCTGACTGCACCTGTTAAGGATTTGAGAAAGTGGGAAAAGAATGCTAAGGCTAAGGAGTGGCTTGTGTGTGGACTTGGTCTAGATGAGTACAACAGAATTCAAAGTTAAACCACTGCTAAAGAAGTTTGGGATACCTTGCAAGTGGCTCATGAAGGAAATGCTCAAGTGAAGAAGTCCAGAGGTACTCTACTATATTCTCAATACGAGAATTTCTCAAGAAGGAAGGAGAGACTATTCAAGAGATGTATACAAGGTTCACTACACTGACAAATGAATTGAAATCTCTTGGGAGGACTCTTCTTAAAGAAGACTAGGTTGAGAAGATTCTGACAAGGGTTCTGCCAGTTTCTTCGGAAAGCAAGATCACTGCAATTCAGGAATCTAAGAAGATTGCAACTCTTAAACTGGATGAGCTGATTGGGAATCTCACTGCCTATGAACATAGATAGAAGACCATGAAGATGGATGCTCCCAAGAAGGAAAAGAGTCTGGCACTCAGAATCGCTGAAGGAGCTGGTCTGGAGGAAGATAAAATGGCTATGATCACCAAGGACTTCAAGAATATCTCATGATAGGAAAGGGTTCCTCAAGAGGTGGAAATTATAACAAGACAAGGGTACCTGAAAAAACGACAAATGAGGGTTGCTACAAGTGTGGGGAGACTGATCATCACATAAAAAACTGCCCTCAATGAGAAATTGAATGGAAGAAGGAAGATCTGAACGAAGTAACCGGAAGAAGGAACAGGTTCATCCCAAGAAGAACAAAGCATCAAGAAAGGCTATGGTTGCTGCTTGGGGAGAAAGTTCAGTTGACGAATCAGATTATGAAGATGGTGATGAACAAGCACTTATGGCAATTGGTGAATCAGATGAGGAATCTGAGGTAAGTATAATTCATCTCAAAGACAAGATTAAATTTTTGTCTAAAGAAAAACTCTCTGAGTTATTTCTAGATTTTATTGATGAATCTGAGGTAATAAATAAGGAAAAGGAACATCTATCAAAGGATTGTATGATTTTAAAAGCAAAGTGTAAGAACCTGGAACTCAGAGTCAGTGAGACTGTGAGTGAAAATATTACTCTGAAGAACCAGGTTTATACATTTGCAACAAATGTCCTAGAGTTAAAATCTGAAAATCTAAAACTGAAACTAGGAGCCAGTAAGAAGACAACTGACAACTCTCAACTCACCTTAGAAGAAAATGTAGGTAAACTAAAAGATGAGTTGTATAGGAAGGATGAACAGATAAGAGTATTGAAGGAGGAACTAGGTAAGGTCAAGCATGAACTAGACAGAACCTGTAAATTGAACAGATCCTCTGATGCTTTGACATATCTACAGGAACATCATAGTAGCAATAGGAGAGGACTTGGCTTTGGGAACCAGCTACCTAAATGGGATCCTAAAAGCAAGTACCTCACTCTTCCTGAGAACAAAATTTGTACCCATTGTGGTAAGACTGGTCACTACAAAAGTGAATGTAATGCAAAAGAACAGGCCAGTCAAAAGAACAAAAGTTTTGTTCAAGGGAAGAATTGGTTACCAAATTGGGATAAAAAGAATTTAATTCATCCTCTTGCTTATAGAAAGGGACCCAAACTAGTTCGACTTCCTAAGACTAACCTCTGATTTCCTTTTGGAGGTTCAAGTGAAGGGGAGTAGCCAAATATGGTACATAGATAGTGGTTGCTCAAAGCACATGACTGGTAACAAGGACCATTTCCTTTCACTTGAGGACCTCAAAGGAGGAAATTTCTCCTTTGGAAATGGAAACAAAGGTGAAATCATTAGGGTTGGTAACGTAGGTAAGGATGACACTCATTCCATTGAGAATGTCTACTTGATAGACAACTTGAAATATAGCCTAATCAGTGTGTCACAACTGTGTGACAAAGGTAACTTGGTAGCATTCACCTTTACAAAATGTTTTGTAATAAATCTTATCATAGACAAGATTTTTTTGCAGGGAAAAAGAGTGAACAATATATACATCACTGATTTGTCCACACTTTCAGAAAATGAAGTAACATGCTTAAGTGTGCTGGACAGTGATCCCCTCATTTGGCATAAGAGACTTGGACATGCAAGTCTAAGTCAACTCAACAAATTAGTCTCCAAGGAATTAGTGATAGGACTTCCTAACATTAAGTTCAAGGAAGACAAAGTTTGTGAGGCTTGTGCAAGGGGGAAGCAGGTAAGATCCTCTTTTAAAAGCAAGAAATTGGTAAGTACCACCAAAATGATGGAACTGATTCATATGGATCTTTGTGATCCAATGAGAACATTAAGCAGATGTGGCAAAAGATATGTGATGGTGCTTGTTGATGATTATTCTAGATTTACCTGGGCATTGTTTCTAGCATCTAAAGATGAGGCATTTGACCTGTTTACTTATTTTGTTAGAAAAATTCAGAAATAATTAGGAAATCAACTTGCATCAATTAGGTCTGATCATAGTACTGAATTTGAAAATGCTAAATTTGCTGAATTTTGTGATGAGCATGGCATATATCATAATTTTTCTGCTCCTAGAACTCCACAACAAATGGAGTGGTTGAAAGAAAGAATAGGACACTTGAAGATATAGCTAGAGTTATGCTTCTTTCTAGAAAACTACCCCATAGCTTCTGGGCAAAAGCTATTAATACTGCATGCTATATTATAAATAGGTGCATGACTAGACCTCTTATAGAGAAGACTCCCTATGAGTTACTTAAAGGGAGAACGCCAAATATATCCCACCTTAGGGCTTTTGGTTGCAAGTGCTTTGTGCACAATAATGGTGAAGACTCCTTAGGTATGTTTGATCCCAGAAGTGATGAGGGAGTATTCTTGGGATATTCTTCACATAGTAAGGTGTATAAAGTTTATAATAAAAGAACTATGTGTGTTGAATAAAGTGTGCATGTGATTATTTATTAAACTAACTATCTTTCTGAGAGACAGGAACAAGATGATGAAGAAATTGGGCTAGTCAGAAAATCAAATGAAACTACAGTCCAGACTAGAGCAACACTAGAGGAAGGAATAGGTGATGGAACATGTTCATCTATTCTGGGAAACATACAGGGGGAATAGAACAAAATAATTCCCAAACTTCGCTGGAACCTGTGCCTGAACCTGTTCCACAGCAACAAGGCAATGAAGGAACACCAAGGAGTAACTAGTTGGTTGTGAAACCTTACATATATCAAAGTTCTCACCCTATTGATAACATTATCACCGATCCAACCTCTGGAATCAAAACCAGATCTTCTATAAATAATATTTGTGCTTTTCATTCTTTCTTATCTCTTATTGAACCTAAAAATGTTGCTGAGGCTTTCTAAGATGCAGACTGGGTAAATGCAATGCAAGATGAACTCAACCAATTTGAAAGGAGTCAAGTTTGGCATATGGTACCAAGAGCCTTGGATAGATAAGTAATTGGCACAAAGTGGGTCTTTAGAAATAAACTTGATAAATATGGAACAATTACAAGGAGCAAGGCAAGATTGGTGGTTCAACGATATAGTCAAGAGGAAGGCATAGACTATGATGAAACTTTTGTTCTAGTGGCAAGGTTGGAAGCAATAAGACTCCTCATAGCCTTTGCTTCTTACATGGAATTCACCCTTCACCAGATGGATGTCAAGAGTACCATCCTAGATGGCTATCTAAAGGAAGAAGTGTTTGTCAAGCAACCTCCGGTATTTGAGAACAAAGAGAATCCCGATCATGTGTACAAACTTGACAAAGTGATGTATGGACTTAAGCAAGATCCCAAAGCATAATATGAAAGATTATCAAAATTCTTGCTTGAGCATGACTACAAGAGAGGTAAAATTCATAGTACTTTGTTCTTGAAGGAAAAAAGGTAGATCTCTTGGTAGTTCAGATATATGTAGATGATATAATCTTTGGAGCAACTACTGATAAGCTAAGTAAAGAATTTGCTAAACTAATGGGGAGTGAATTTGAAATGAGCATGATGGGTGAGCTTAATTTCTTTTTAGGCTTACAAATTAAACAAAATTCAAATAGAATTATGATCCATCAACAAAAATATGTAAAAGAGTTTCTTAAAAGGTTTAAAATGGAAGATTCCAAAGAAATTGACACTCCTATTGCAACAACCACAATATTGGATGTAGATGAACCTGTTGATCAAAAGTTGTAAAGGGGAATGATTGGTTCATTGTTGTATCTCACTGCTAGTAGACCTGACATTGTTTTCAGTGTAGGACTTTGTGCAAGATTTCGGGCTAATCCAAAGGAATCCCACTTAACTACTGTAAAGAGAATCTTGAGATACCTAAAAGGTAGTAACTTTAATCTTGTGGGATATGCTGATGTTGACTATGCTAGTGGATAGAAAGAGCACCTCAGGTATGGCACATTTTTTTTGGGCTTATGCCACGTGTCTTGGGCCACTAAAAAGCAGAATTATGTGGCTCTATTTACTGCTGAGGCTGAGTATGTGGTTGCAGCCTCTTGTTGTGCTCAACTATTGTGGATTAAACAACAATATGGATTTTGGAATCGATGTTGGATGTATCCCTATCTTTTGTCATAACACTAGTGCTATCAGTATGAAAAAGAACCTCTTTCATCATAAAAGAACAAAGCACATAGATGTTAGACATCATTTTAAGGGACAATTATGACAATGGATTAATCTCTATTAAATTTTGTGCTATCGATAAACAGATTGCTGACATCTTTACAAAAGCACTGAGTAGAGAACATTTTGAAAGGAACAAGTTAGAGTTAGGGATGATTAAGATCACCTAATTGAACCAATTCAGAATGTACATGAAAAAAATAATGAAAAAAATTTGGGCTAGAAAATCTGAAACTTGTGTAAATAATCAAATTAACTGTTACTCAGGCTCATGCTTTCAATAACATACTCTTTTGCCATGTTTTGATATGACTCACTGGTTACTAATGATATTTTCTTTATTAAAATTGAGGTTTGATCAAGAGGATTCTTAAATGATGAACCTGGTTCATCAGTGTTGGTTTCTTAAAGGCAAGGTATGTGTTCTCTACTCTACACATATTTGAATATTAATAATTAAATCCTGAGCAGAACTCTACCCAAACTCAAAATCCTTTCACAGTCTATCCATTAGAATTTTGAACCAGTTCCGTCTATACTAAGAATCCCCACCGTATTAAAACACCTAGATCATTGGGGAGTTGTAACCGTCATTCCTAACTGACCAAATGCAGAAGTGATTAGATTTCTATTTGACCCAAAAAGCTGATGTTGTGTATTAATTACACTTCCCCTTTAAATCCCTCATCATCACTTCTGAAAACTCCTCATCAACTCTACAACCGTCGAAACCTTTCCATCTCTTTTTGCCTTCAATTTCAATCCAGATTCTTCTTTCCATCTTCAACCAAAATAAAAAATTTCTAACCCATGGAACAATCCTGGTACTCCTCCACCTACCACTACATCTTCAACTTCTTCCTCAAACCCTCAATACAGTTCTACCCCTCCACAACCAAGTCCTACCACGCCTCAACCCAATCCCACTATTCCTCAACCTAGTCCTAACCCCGAACCCAGAAAAATGAGGGTTAAGATGCTTGATATAAAGACAGTGGCCACAGGTTCCTTAGCGAGAAAATTGAATGCCAAACTTCAAGAAAGTCATGCTCAAGAATCAGAAAATTCGAGTTATTCCTTTAAGTTAGCGACTGAGGGGGAATCAACAAGAGATTCTGAACAGGTATCCTCCGTACCAAAAATTATATCTGAGGCTGACTCTGAGACTGCTGAGAACTTATAAACTAGGTTTGTCTTGGTTGGGTCTGTGATAGATGTGGAGTTGCCGGAAACAAGAAGGAGAGGTGGTAAAAACAAAACTAAAAACGAAAAAGAGAGAGAGGGAGTAAGGAGTGAAGAGAGGGGAACAAGGAAAGAATTCTACTAGACTGGCTATTTGTGGAACTGAGCCTGACAGTGTAGAAGAGGGAGTCAAGAAGTCAGGGGGAAGTGAATCAGGAGAAGCGACTGAGGGATTGGAAAATATGGGAAAGCATACAGATGAACCTGGTTCATCTACTGAGGAAACCCTGGCGGATCTGCTGAAAAAGTTGGGTGACAGCTACAATCCAAAGAAAAAAAGAACTCCTAAGGCTTAAACTTCTGGGAAAACAAGAGCAAGTAAGAAAAATAAAGCTACTCCTTCTGCAAGTTTTGAAATTCCTCTTCCACGAGGAAGAACCACAAGAAGCATGCTAAGGCAGAGTGAGGAGGAGCTGCAAAGAGCCTTGGAGGAGAGTAAAAGAAAAAGGGAAGGAAAAGATTGTTGAGCCTATAGAGGCTGTTGATATTGATGAGATGGACTTGGTCCATCAAAGTGAAAAAGCAGAGGCAGAGGTTTAGACCCTAAAACCAAAGAAAGACAAGACTTCCTCAAAGAAGTCTGCATCTGTGTCTAAGTCTGATGAACCCTCGACCTTGGCCAAGCGAACCAGGTCCGCAGTGAAACCCAAGAAAGTGATAATTGCTGAAGAAGATGACTGGAGTGATGAAGAGGCAGCTGAGTCTGATGGTGAGAAGGATAAGTTGATAAAGTTTGGAAAACGTACAATTTTGAAGTGCGGGTTGTTGAAAGACTTGGAAGAAGCAGGAATGGTCTTGTTGTTGGAGCTGGAGGGAGGAAGGGCTGGAAGGACATGGTCCTTTAGTTGGATGGGAGATTGGCCAGAAATGAAATAGTGGAATTCATGGCAAACGCTGAGATCAAGGATGGCAGAGTCTCTAGCCGAGTAAAGGGGGTCCAAATTTCTTTCGATGCCAAAGAATTTGATGAAATCCTTAGCATTCCCTCTGAAGGCTATGATGACTATACTAGGAAAAAATGGCCAAGTATAGATGCTCTTCCAACTGACCTGGTGATCACAAGAAAGTTCTGCGACAATGAGGAAGAGGTTGAACCCAAGGCAGTCTATAAAAGTGATATAAAGCCCCCACACAAGGTGATCTTTGAATTTATCAACAAATATGTGTTGCCACGACAGGAAATGAGGCACATTACTAATTACATGGATTTAGTTATGATGGAGTGCCTGGACAGCGGGAGGCAGATAAACTAGCCTTGGTTCATAATTCAGCTATTGGATAGAGTTGTAAATGGCTCCAAAGCCCACGCTATTCCATATGGTTTCATTCTTACTTCTGTACTTGCTCATTACAAGGTGCCACTAAAGAAAGCGGAGATGGCCACAAGCAAGGACCATATTGGGATAAATACCCTTCTGGCTTGTGATTATGAGGTAACTGACATCCCCAATGAACCTGGTTCATCGAAGAGGACACCTGTGAACAGCAAAGTCAGAGCCCTTGTGCAGGAGAGTGGGGCGAAAAAGGTTGAAGAACTGTTTGGCGGAGGTTGAATATGAGAGGGATGCTCTCAGAACTGAGCTTTCTAAGGAAAGGGAAAGAATGAGGGAATTCTTCGAGATATTCTATCTCTTCTCCAAGCCAAAAACCAAGCCTCCAGTCCTTCCAAGCCTTAGTTGCCTAGCCTGCTTAGTACATCAGTGACCCAGACTCGGGACTTTTTCTTGTTTTTGCTCATGTTTTTAACTGCTTTTATTTCATTTTGTGGATTGTGGATGAATTGTACTTTCTATCAATGAAAGTTGCTGCTTTTGCTCTTACTCATGTTTCTATTTCTTTGATAGTTTGAATTATTAGTTAATTGTTGATGATTAATCCATGATTGAACTTGGAGTTGCCCCAGTGGTCATGAGTAATTCTTAAATGTCTGGGATTCACATAATTTTTGCAACTTTTCGATGATGCCAAAAAAAGGGAAGAATGGTTATGTGCTACTCTGAACATGTGATATTTATAACCTAATGAACCTGGTTCTTTTGTGATAAATGCGTAATACTCTAAAATGTGTCAATGTTGTATTAAGTTGGATACAGGACTAAGCTTATGGATGCACAAAGTTTGTCATCATCAAAAATGGGGAATTTGTTGGCCCAAGAAATTGAATAATTTTGAAGATTGACAAAGGAACTCAGAAATGAACCATGTCCATCACTGGCAGAGATAGACACAGGCAGAGTCAAAGGCACGTGAGGTGCACATGCAGGAGATAAACGAAACATGGTAAAATAAGAGACATCTCTTGATCGAAAAGATTACAAAATGATAAGGAGAATGACTCCTTATTTATTAAGAACAAAATCAAAGATAATGAAGGATTTGAGGAGTTGAGATTAACTAGAACTCTTCCACCAAGGAAGAGTAGCATTAGAATTATAGTTAACTCTTTATCTACTAATCCTATATATTGCAGATTATTTTTATTGTACAGGTACACACAAAAGCAAAAGTTAAGCAAGAATTGAGAGCAAAATTAGCGAGGCAATTTTGTAAGCAGTTCATGTGAGATTTGAGTGTGCGAATCTGAAGCTACTTGAACCAGTTCCAACTGTTGTCTTTTAGTCTAATTTATTTATAGTAGGTGATTTAACTTATACCTTTTCAACTTTATCTAGAAGCGTCTGTAATAGGTACTGTATGTTTCAAGTTATAGCTAACTTGGAGGTTGTCGCAAATAGCTAGAGGCTAGTTTGCTACAAGGGATTAGAGGTAATCCTAGGTTTACAAAAGAGTTTTTGTAAATGCTATTTGGCTCACTAATTTAGTAAAGAGTTTTGGGAAAATCCTATTAGGAAGTAGGTCGTAGTTTTTTCACCTTTTGAGCTAGGTGTTTTCCACGGAAAAATATCTGTATTCTTTATTTTTTGTATTTATTGTCCCGCAAACAGTAAAGGTTGGAACATATAGAAGAACTTGGTCCTTCTATAATTAGTGCACGCGAAAATTGGACACCACACAAATCACCCCCCCTCTTGTGTGGTATTGAAGTATAAAACATCAGGCATTTTATGATTTTCAAGGAAGTTACGATGCAGGGTGCAAATTGTTAAAGAAAATAAAATAGGATTCAAATCCCAAAAGAATGCATTTGGTAAGTGTGGAAAATGCAAAGAACTGTTAGGTGTCCTAATTTTCTCATCATATTTGGTTTTCTTATCTCTTGAAGAAAAGGACAACAAGTTTACCATAATTGGGTTTTCCTTCTTGTAGACGAGAATTATAAATCTACCATATTTGGATAATCCATTTTCTTGTAGGAAAATGTTTGGACTTCTATAAATTGAGGATCCTTCCTTCTCATTCAGTAGCATCCAGCCAACCACGATGTAGCCATAAAGGTTTTGAGAGTTTGTTTAGGAGAAGAACTTTCGGGACAAGTGTTAGTGTGTCACTTGTGTTTGCCTCTTTGTGAAGTTGTTCTCTCGATATTTTGTACTCTCTTTTATATAATGGATTATTCATCTCCGCCGTGGACGTAGGTCAGTTGATTGAACCACATTAAATGTCTGTGTCTCTTTTGTTGTATGATTTATTATTGGAGCTGAAAATAGTAACAGGGATCAGCCTCGTTAAGTACAACTTGTATTTAGGCCCAAATGTAAATTAAGCTACCTGGGTCAACTTGTATATATTAGTTAGTGTATTATAATAGACATGCAGATTTTATTTCATTCTTTACACATCTAATAAAAGATCTTTCTAGAGTTTCTCTCTCTACTACTGTTGCCAATTAGGGTTTGTCAATCTATGGCTTCTCACTGTTTAATCTGAGTGTTAACATGGTATCAGTGCCACTACGAGGATCGATCAGAGCTAATATGTTGGTTTTATAGTAGTTGTGTGAAGATTTGGTTGTTTTCTGATGGATTAGCTCTTCGTTTGTGGGTTTTGCCTTTGAATGACAAGTCTTCGGTCAATTTCTTCTTTGAAGATTACGGTATTCTGATTTTTCATATTTCCTTTAAGTATTTGAAAATTCATCAGTGTTGTTCTCTTCCCATCATTTTTTAATCGATTTAGTTGAGTGTGAGTACATTTTTTTTTCTCTTGCTAAAAACTTGAGTAAATTGCTATGGGTTCGACTTCAACTCATGTTGATAGTTCTGTTGGTAGTGATGATACTACTTTACATCCTTCTTCCCCTTTGTATTTTTACTGTATGACTCACCTAGTACTGTGTTGGTTTCTACCTCTTAATGGTACTGGTTATGGGAGCTGGCGAAGGAGCATGTTACTAGGTTTATCTTGTAAGAATAAATTAGGGATAATTAAAAGTACAATTCAGAATCCTAGACCTAATTCCTCTCTATTTGAGGCTTTGAGCCTTGGACCAGATGTAACAATATGGTAGTAGCTTGGATACTCAATAGTTTAGATTGAGAGACTAGGGAAATTGTTATGTACAATGAATCTGCGGAAAGGTTGTGGGATGAAATTGAAAAAAGGTTTGGATAGGCCAGTGGAATCAAGATATATTTGATTCAAAAGGAAATCTCATCCGTTTCTCAAGGAACATCCAACATTTCCTCCTATTTCAATAGGATCAAAAAGTTGTGGGATGAACTCTCATTTGCTATCTCTTATCCTGATTGTGTTTGTGATTGCAAGGAAAAAATTTAGAAGTTGGATGATGAATCAAAAGGTTCATCAGTTTCTGATAGGTCTCAATGAGTCATACTCCACAATTAGGCGCAGTATTCTCTTAATGAAGCCCTACCAGATATGGACAGTGTTTAGACCATGATTGTGAATGATGAGAGCCAACTGTAGTTGTTATTCCTTCATTCAATTCTGACTCTGTGACATTCTCCATTGGCGCACACAAACCTTATACTTAGAGAGCCAATTTTGACACTGCTAAGAACAACAATTTGGTCTGTAGATAATGTAAAAATCCTGGACACTCTATTGACAAATGTTTCAAGCTCCGTAGCTTTCCAGCCGACTTTCCAGCTAAGTTCAAAAGAAGTGCAGCTTTTGCTCAAGTTTCTGATGCACAAACTCAGGGTCAGTCTGAAGGTGAAGGTGGAGATGTTAAGCATGTGTCTTCAGACTCTGGAGGTACAAGCATTACTAAGGAGAAATTTGATCGCTTAATGAATCTTCTACAACAATCCAAACTGCAAACTGGTCCTTAGGAAATCACTGTTGGTTCTACCAATTTTACAGGTTTGATATGTAATCCTGCTTTCAATAGTTCTAGGTTCCTTTCTTATAATTTTTCTAAGATAGATAATAGTCCTTGGATTATAGACTCATGTGCAACTAATCAAATGACACCACACTCTTCCTTTGTCACGATTTAAAACCCACTATAGGTCATGATGGCGGAAAACGTCGCTGTTAGGCAAGCCAATGGGAATCATCTAAATAATTATCCATTTTTAATTTTTTAAAATCAAGAATATCATTAAATAAATAGAATAAAACGTGGCACTCATAGGAACCTGTGCTTTTCTTTACCAATTTTTCGGATGTAAATTGCAAAGTGAAATGATAAAAATAACGTAAACTACAATAATGATCATCCACTAGGAACCCCCACAACCCAGTGTCACAATTACATGAGCATCCACTAGGAGTACAATAACAATACAACATCTGTCCGGAATAAAAGATAGATAGGATGGAGTAAATAAATATGATGGAAACTCTGTGTGCTGCGAATCGTAGCACATAAATACAACTCACCATAAAGTCCCCTCAACAGTTGCACCCACACGCCCAAATGACCACCAAATCAACCTGTCAAATTTTGCACATTTAGTGCAGAAGTGCAACATGAGTACGTAAATCAACGCGTACAGTATCTAGCCTAAGCCCGAATAGGTAGTGACAAGGGTTCGACATTGACACTTACTAGTGGTCCACTAAAACAAATATAATAGAGCAGACATGTATGAAATATGATAAGTAAACGATGAGTGCAGATATAGGCAAATAGTACGGTCTACAACTCAAAGGGAATACATAATGGTCAATACCAAATTAACGGTCAGATCTCAAGTATGGAAACTCATGAGCACGGGGACTTCTTATCAAGTATTCACACGATTATGCCGAGGCGAGCAGCCCGATCCCATAAGAGTGTTTCATAGAAATGCCGAGGTGAACGGCCCGATCCCATAAGAATATGATACATGGTATTGCCGAGGTGAACGACCCGATCTAATAAGAGTGTGTTACAATATCCTGCCGAGGCGAACGATCTGTTCCCATAAGAGTGTGTTATAATATCCTATCGTGGAGAACTACCCGATCCCAAAAGAGTGTATTACAATATTCTGCCAAGGCGAACAACCCGATCCCATTAGAATAAGAAGGTTTAATGAGTCCTTAACCCCACTCACGACTATATGTGTGAGTTATAAAATTCAGCTTCAAGTGAAATTTAAAATTTTCATGGCCAAACCTGATTCCGAAAAAACAAATCGAGAAAAGTAAAGGAATTTTCATGGCCGAACGGGTCCAAAGAATGTTACACAGAAAATGTATAGAGTAGTGTGGTAGATCTTATGTTGCTCTGACTCTTTCAGAAATATTATGTATATTGAATCCTACATGAGCTTTTTAGAAATATTATGTGTCAGAACCTTCAAATATAGTGCCTCTTTGAGTAATTTGACAGCGACAAGCCGACAATAATATTTAAAGAAATTGTGCAATATAGGGTAGGTCAATTTAAGAAGAGGAAAACTGAATTTGATCCCATATGCTACCTCTGTTTCACGTGCCATTCTTTATTATTAGTTCGTTTGAGGAAAATGATACTATTATTTTACATTTTTAATTATTTAGTTTTAATTTTATATTATTTTCCCTTATTTTTTGGTTTTTCACTGGTGCGTAGGGTGCATGATCTGCAAGAAAGACGACATCAGTCTTCAATCACTCAATATATAGTCCAGAATCTAAGAACTCTTGATTATAATAAAATTCCCAGCCAATTTTCATAATAGGATCTATTTATTTACCAACAAAAAAAGGCACAATAATTAGTGTTTACTTTTCATTAAACATAGGGCACAAAGAGCGTCCAGGGGAATTTATCTGTCATCATTTATTTTGTGCATAAAATATGTGGATTCCAAATAAATATGCCATACGCGCACAAATAAAATGTCCAAATAAAACAAAAACAAAAAATACGGATATGAGCAAAATAAATTTACCATAGAACTTCAATTTATGTTTAAATTTATGTTCAGTTCGATTGGTTGCATCTCTGATGGTGTTGTTTTGTATATGCTTGATGTCAGAGGCGGATTTGATATTTAAATTCTATTAGTTTATTTTTTAACGGGTTTTAGCATTGAACCCATTACATTTTTTAGTTTAAGGGTTTATATCTGCTATTTTTGTAATTTTAATAAATTTTTACACAAATTTTTACTTTACATCCAAAGTCATGAATTTAATTGAACCCGTTGATAACACATTACATCCGTCCTACTTGACTCAGAGGGGGTGGCAAGGTGGTGAAAGTTGCCTTTGCTTTTTTCATGTTCAGTCTCAATTTTCGTCACTTTTATTTTTATTTCCTGTTTGCCCTCGGGAAATAATTAAGAGAATGGGGCCTTTTTATGATTTTCCAAGGAAATAAAGAATCAGGGTGCAAATTGTTAAAGAAAATAAATTAGGATGCGAATCACAAAAGAATGCATATGGTAAGTGTGGGAAATGCAACAAACTGTTAGGTGTTGTCCTAATTTTCTCACCATATTTGGTTTCTTATTTCTTGAAGAAAAGGGCAACAGGTTTATCATGATTGAGTTTTCCTTCTTGTACACAAAAATTGTAAATCTTCCATATTTGGCTAGTCCATTTTCTTGTAGGAAAATGTTAGGACTTCTATAAATTGAGGATCTTTCCTTCTCATTCAGCAGCATCCAACGATCCAGAACGTAGTCATAAGGGGTTTGAGAGTCTTATTTAGGGGAAGAACTTTCGGTACAAGTGTTAGTATATCACTTGTGTTTGCCTCTTTGTGAGGTTGTTCTCTCGATATTTTGTACTCTCTTTTATATAGTGGATTGCTCATCTCTGTCGTGGACGTAGGTCAGTTGACCAAACCACATTAAATGTCTGTGTCTCTTTTGTTGTATGATTTATTGTTGGAGCTGAAAGAGTAGTAGGGATCAACCTCGTACAACTTGTATTTAGGCCCAAATGTAAATTAAGTTACCTGGCCCAACTTGTAGATGTTAGTTAGTGTATTGCAATAGACACGGATTTTATTTCGTTCTTTACACATCTAATAAAAGATCTTTCAAGAGCTTCTCTATCTACTTTGCCAAATTAGGGTTTGTCGATCCATGGCTTCTCACTGCTGAATCTGAGTGTTAACATGGTATCAGAGTCACTACGAGGATCGATCAGAGCTAATCTGTTGGTTTTATGATAGTTGTGTGAAGATTTGGTTGTTTACCGATGGATTAACTCTTCGTTTTTAGGTTTTGCCTTTGAATGACAAGGCTTCGATCAATTTCTTCTTTGCTGATTACGGTATTCTGATTTGTCAAATTTCCTTCAAGTGTTTGAAAAATTCATCAGTGTTGTTCTCTTCCCATCATTTTTTAATCGATTTAGTTGAGTGTGAGTACATTTTTTTTTCTCTTGCTGAAACTTGAGTAAATTGCTATGGGTTCGACTTCAACTCATGTCGATAGTTCTGTCGGAAGTGATGATACTATTGTACATCCTTCTTCCCCTTTGTATTTTTTGCCGTCTGACTCACATGGTACAATGTTAGTTTCTACCTCATTTGATGGTACTAGTTATGGGAGCTAAGGGGCATGTTACTAGGTTTATCTTGTAAGAACAAATTAGGGACGATTAAAGGTACAATTCCAAAACGTAGCCCTAATTCTCCTCTATTTGAGGCTTTGAGTCTTGGACCAGATGTAACGATATGCAACTTGGATACTCAATAGTTTGGATCGAGAGATTAGGGAAACTGTTATGTACACTAAATCTGCTGAAAACTTGTGGGATGAAATTGAAAAAAGGTTTGGATAGGCCAGTGGAATCAAGATATATCAGTTTCAAAAGGAAATCTCATCCTTTTCTCAAGGAGCGTCCAGTATTTCCTTCTGTCACAATAGGATCAAAAGTCGTGGGATGAACTCTCATTTGTATCTCTTATCCTGATTGTGTTTGTTTGCAAGGAAAAGTATTAGAAACTAGATGAAGATCAAAAGGTTCATCACTTTCTGATGGGTCTGAATGAGTCCTACTCCACAATTAGGCGTAGTATTCTCATAATGAAGCCCCTACCTGGTATGGACAGTGTTTACACCATGTTGTGAATGATGAGAGTTAGCCCACAGTAGTTGTTATTCCTTCATTCAGTTCTGACTCTGTGGAATTCTCCATTGGCGCACATAAACTTTATACTCAGAGAGTCAATTTTGACACTTCTAAGAGCAACAATTTGGTCTGTAGATAATGTAAAAATCCTAGACACTCCATTGACAAATGTTTCAAGCTCCATCTTTCCACCCGGCTTTCCAGCTAAGTTCAAAAGAACTGCAGCTTTTGCTCAAGTTTCTGATGCACAATCTCAGGGTTAGCCGGAAGGTGGAGGTGGAGATGTTAAGCATGTGTATTTAGACTCTGGAGGTACAAGCATTACTAAGGAGCAATTTGATCACTTAATGAATCTTCTACAACAATCCAAAATGCAAACTGGTCCTGAGGAAATCGCTGCTGGTTCTGCCAATTATGCAGGTTTGATATGTAACCCTGCTTTCAATAGTTCTAGGTTTCTTGCTTGTAATTTTCTAAGATAGAGAATCGTCCTAGGATTATAGACTCAGGTGCAACTAATCACATGACACCTCACTCTTCCTTTGTCACGACCCAAAACTCACCATAAGCCGTGATGGCGCCCAACATCGTCGTTAGGCAAGCCAACGTGAATCATCTAAATAATTATCCATTTTTAATTTTTAAAATCAGGAATATCACTAAATAGAATAAAACATGGCCCTTATAGGAACCTGTGCTTTTCTTTACCAATTTCCGAATGTACATAAATCGCAAAGTGAAATGATAAAAATAATGTGAACTACAATAATGATCATCCACTAGGAACCCCCAAAATCCGATGTCACAAGTGCATGAGAATCTACTAGAAAGTACAATAACAATACAACATATATCTGGAATACAAGATAGACAAGATAAAGTATACAAATATGATGGAAACTCTGTGTGTTGTGAATCGTAGCATGGAAATGCAGCTCACCATAAAGTCCCCTCAACAGTTGCACCCACGCGCCCAAATGACCAGCAAATCAGCCTGTCAAATCCCGCACATTTAGTGTAGAAGTGCGGCATGAGTACATAAATTAACGCGTACATAGTAAGTATCTAACCTAACCCTGAATAGTTAGTGACGAGGGGTCGACATTTACACTTACTAGTGGTCCAGTAAAACAAATATAATAAAGTAGACAGGTATGAAATATGATAAGTAAATAATAAGTGCAGATATAGGCAAATAATACGGTCTACAGCTCAAAGGGAATACATAATGTTCAATACCAAATTAACGGTCACATCTCAAGTTAGGAAACTCATGAGTACACGAACTTTTTGTCAAGTATTGCACGACTCTGCCGAGGCGAGCGTCTTGATACCATAAGAGTGTTTCATAAAAATGCCGAGGCAAACGAGCCGATCCAATAAAAATGTGTTACAATATCCTGCCGAGGCGAACAACTCGATCCCATTAGAATAAGAAGCTTTAACGGGTCCTTGACCCCACTCACGAATATACGTGTGAGTTATGAAATTAAGGGAGATTTTCGACGAATTTGCACAACGCGGAAGAAATTCGTAAGGGAAGCACAATTTCTACGGCTAATCAAGTAGCTTGTCAAATATCTAAAATAACGAGTCCATTACTCTACGCGAGTCTAGTCTCAGGTCATAATGCAAATCAAAGCATTAAATAAACAAGAATAACTCAAATAGTACAATTGTGGCATGGCGTGAGTCTAAGTCTACTTGGACATGATCAAGAATTCTAGCATACACACGGACACTTGTCACCTCATACATGCGTAGCTCCCACAACATGTAGCACATAATAGATATAACACCTACGAGGTAGATTCCCCCTCACAATGTTAGACAAGATACGTACCTCACTCCGAAGTTCCATAACCATCTCCAACGCCTACCTTAAATCGATGCCCATAGATCCGAAACTAGTCAAACAATGTGAAAACCAATAAAAATATACTCTAATACTCATAATTAATAAATTTATAACAATTCTCAACTTAGCTTGAAAAGTCAACAAAGTCAACCCTCAGGCCCACGTGCCCGACTTTCAAAATTTTTTCGTAAATAAATGTTATCCATAACCTCACGAGTTCGTGCATACATTTTGTTTCAAAGCACGAGTTCAAATCGACTCTCAACACTCAAATCCTCATTTCTCAAAACATAGCCAAAGTTTCTCAAAATCTCACTTTGATTCTCAAAATTTTGATGTTAAATCTCATGTATAATCATGTAAAATAGTTGGAAATTAAACAAACTTACTTACCCAAAGATTGTAGATGAAAGTCCTTCTTCAAAATCGCCTCCTACCAAGCCTTTTGTTCCAAAAATGAGAGAATGTCTTCAAAATCCCGTCTCCCAGCCCTTTTACCAGGTGCAAATGTCGCATTTGCGGACCCTCATAACTGCGGACAAGTGTTCGTAATTGCGAACCAAGGCAAAAATCTAAAGGATTCGTAATTGCGAAGCAAGGGAAAATTCTACAGGCTTCGCAATAGCGAACACGTGTTCAGAATTGCGAACCAAGGAAAAAATCTACAATCTTCACAATTGCAACACCTGAACACCAACAATCTTTCATGATATGGAAATGGGCATAACACTCTCATCCGACATTGGAATTCAATAATTCTTGTTGATATGACTCCGTAATTACGACACGGATCTAATGATTCAATCAAATCACAAATCAAAGGTCGTTTGCTCAATATAGTATCCTTTATACCCAAGAAAATGCTGCCAAAATATCAAATAAGAGTGCGACATAACCCAAATTCATCGGAGGCCCTCAAGACCCTGTCCAATCGCACAATCCAGTCTAAAAACATAACAAGAATCCGTTCACGCGATAAAAAAAACAAATAACCTCTAGAATCACGAATCGGACGCCAAAACGAATAATAATCATAATGAACTTGAAGAATTGCAAACAAGCGTCCGAACCACATCAAATCAACTCCGAATGACACCAAATTTTACAGACAAGTTCCAAATGACAAAGCTGGTCTATTTCAAGTCCCAAAAGTATCTGATCCCGACAGCCTTAAAGTCAAACCATTATCAAACTTGGGAAAATTTCCAAACCTTTAAATGACAACTTTCCACAATAGACGTCGAAATGCTTGCGGACATTCTAATGCTTAACAAGAGCATACGCCCAACTTCAAAATCGTCACACAAACCTATTGGAACCTTTAAATCTTGATTACAAGGTCGTTTACTCAAAGTTCAAACCTTAGCCAACTCTTTCAACTTAAAATTTTCGAATTGAGAATTTTCCTTCCAAATGAACTCCGAACTTCCCGAAATTCAAATCCGGCTATGCATACAAGTCACAATTCATGAATTGAAGATACTCAAGGCCTCAAATCACCGAGCGACGTGCTAGATCTTAAAATGACCGTTCGGGTCATTACATCCTTCTTATCTGATGTTAAGCCTCTTACTTTTCCTCACCTGGTTACTTTGCCTAATGGATACAAAATGAAAGTGACATGCAATGAAACTCTCACTTTAACCCCTAAAATTCTCCTGATGATGCTTCTGGTTCCTTCTTTTCAATATTACATGATTTCTCTTGCTCAATTAATTATACAAATAAATCGTTTAGCTTTATTTTCCTCAGTTGCTTGTGTTTTGCTGGGCCCTTCTCTAAAGAGGCCAGTGGCACTTGGTAGTATTTAGAATGGGCTCTATATTCTTGGCCTTGCTACACTCACTTCTAGTTGCAACTCTGTTTTCAATACTTTATTTCTAAATACCATTACTGCAAATTCCATCAATGATATGAATACGAGCAATATTCTTTTACATTATCTTGTTTCTTTTACTTCTGTGAATGATGATGAGTTTCCTATTTATACTTCTGATTCTGCTTTATAATTTGATAGTTCATGTCATCTTAGACTTGGGCATTTTCCCTTTAGTAAAATGAAAACTAGTTCTCCCATGTGCACTAAATTGCCTATTTTTGTGTCTTATATGTCTTATGGCTAGGCAATGGAGACTCCCTATTCCTGATAGTGAAATACACTTCCCTTCCCCTTTCCAACTTGTACATGTGGACCTTTAGGGCCCTTACCATACTCAAACATGTAATGGTTTTAAATATTTCATGACTATTGTAGATGACTACTCTAGAGCAACTTGGACACATCTTTTGTCCTCTAAGGATAATGTCTTTACTATTTTGCAGTCTTTCATTCTTATACTGAAAACTCAGTTCCATTCTTTAGTACAAGTGATTAAGTGTGAAAATGCTTTTGAGCTAGGCTCTAGCTCCATAGCCATATCTTTCTTTTACTACATGAAATATTCTGCCCACACATACCTTAACAAAATGGTGTTGTGGAAAGGAAGCACAAACAACTTCTTCAGACTCCAAGAGTACTATTATTTCAATCCAAATTACTCGTCAAGTATTTGGAAGAGTGTATTCTAACGGTCACATACCTTATTAATAGATCTCCTTCTCTATTACTGAAAAACAAATCACCCTTTGAGCTTTTTCATGGAACTGAACCTAGTATATCCACCTAAAGACCTTTGGTTGTCTCAGTTTTGCAGTTGTGCCTGAGCCATATAGGGATAAATTTAACTAGAATTATTCCCTTTGTACTCATTGGTTACAGTCCCAAGGAATAAATTGCTCACCTTGTCTAAATTTAGCATTTTTATTTCCAGGGATGTCATCTTCCATGAACATGTTTTTCCTTATTTTGCTCCTACTTCAACTCATTTATTTCCACCTTCTATTCCTTCTATTTCTCCAATTGTTCCCTTTCCTCATATGTCCCATGTTCCCACTAATACTACTCCCAACTCTTCACATTTTCAAGATCCATTACCTCTTCACCTTCTTCTTCTCCTCTTCACCCTTCTCTAGTTCCTCTCTTTTCTCATCTTCCTCCTATGCTCAGAAAATAAACCAGAACCTCTCATCCTCCTGTATATCTTGGTGATTATGTTTTCAATAGTGCTTCTACTTCTAGGGTACTTTCTGTGTCTTCTGAAGATTGCTTGTAAGAACCTAAGTTCTATCATCAAGTTGTCTCTCGACCTACTTGGCAAGAGGCTATGATTAAGGAATTTCAAGCTTTGGAAGCCAAAAACACTTAGGACATAGTCCCTCTTCCTGTTGGGAAAAGGGCCATACATTGTAAATTGGTGTATAAAGTTAAACAAATAGCTGATGAGTCAATTGAAAGATATAAATCAAGGTTAGTAATTAGGGGGATACTCAACATGAGGGTGTAGATTTAATGAGACTTTTTCTCCTGTAGTTTAAATGACCACTGTTAAATGCCTTCTATCTGTAGCTGCTAAGAGGACCACTGTTAAATGCCTTTTATCTGTAGCTGCTAAGAGGGGCTTGGTTGTTTACCAACTTGATGGGAATAATGCCTTTCTACATGGAGATTTAGAAGAGGAAGTTTTCATGAAAATTTCTCAAGGTATTTCTGTCACATCTTCTGATTCTATTCATGTTGCTTCATTAGCTTGTAAACTAAATAAATCTCTCTATGGATTGAGACAAGACTCTAGGCAGTGTTATGCTATGTTTTCCACTACTTTGTAGTCAAAGGGTTTTATGCCTAGACTAAATGACTATTCTCCGTTTAGGAAGTTATCAGGGGTTCATCTCACTATTGTAGCAGTATATGTGGATGGAATATTAGTAGTTGGAGATGACATGTCTTGAATTATTTCCCCTAAACACACATCCTTACCAATTCAAAGTTAAGGATCTTGGGGAAACCCATTATTTTCTTGGTCTTGAAATTGTTAAGCTTCCTAATGGTTTCTTGGTCGGTCAGCATAAGTTTACCACTGGTCTTATCCAAGATATGACTGTTCTGCTGTGAGTCCAGTTGTGTCCCCATTGGATCCTCTTGTCAAACTATCAGCTGAATCTGGTGATCTGCTTCCTGAACCTTCCATTTATAGGCATTTAGTTGTTAAGCTGAATTATTTGCAGCATATTCGACATGATATTTCCTTCACCATCCAACACCTCAGTAAGTTTATGTCTGCTCCTAGGGTGCCTCACTTAGAGGCTGGTTATCATGTACTGAGATATTTGGCTGGTACCTCTAATTTGGGGCTCTTCTTTAACAATGATGTTGACTTTTCTCTAAAGGATACTCTATTATTCTGATTGGCGAGTTTTTCTGATAGCAGAAGATCAATTTCTGGGTTTCTCTTGTTACTTAGTGGTTGTCCTGTCTCATGGAAATCCAAGAAGCAGCCCACCATAGCACTATCTTCTGTAGAGGCTGAGTATTGGGCCCTCAGAATGTTGGTAGCTGAAATTACTTGGTTGGTTTGTTTGTTGGGTGAACTTGACATTGATAATATCTGTCCAATCCAGATATATTGTGACAATCAGGTTGTTGTTCACATAGCCAAGAATCTTATTTTTCACGAGCGTACTAAGAACATCGAGGTGGATTGTCACTTTGTCGAGAATACATTAGCTGCTGGTCTTATTTCTCTTCACTCTATTTCTACTTCTGCTCAACATGCCGATATTTACTAAATCCATACTTGATGTGCATCAACATGGATTCTTTGCCAAGCTTGGAATGGTAAGCCCTTTCATCTTTGGGGGGGGGGGGGTGTTAGAGTTGAAAATAGTAGTAGGGATCAACATGGTTAAGTAACATGCCCAGCTTGTATTTTGGCCCAAATGTAAATTAAGATACCGACCCAACTTGTATATATTAGTTAGTGTATTACAATAGAAAGACAAATTTTATTTTATTCTTTACTAAAAGATCTTTCCAAAGTTTCTCTCTCTACTACTATTGCCAAATTAGGGTTCATCGATCTATGGCTTCTCAGTGTCGAATCTAAGTGTTAACATTCATCGTTGTTCATGGTTTACTTACTAGCTTGCGCATGGCACCTGATTATTTTGTTCCTAACAAGAACCCCTCAAGGTCCATACTCAAAAGACAAACTGAACCCAAACTATCATTAAAAAAGGAAGTAATTAGCCCACTTGACCATTATCTATGTGCAACTACAACTTTAACATGCAGAGTATTAAGCATACATTTTCTCAAAAAATGCTTCTATTTATTCTTTATGTTCATTGACAACAAATAAGACTACTGTAATAGTGTAGTGACTAAAAAGCTTGACACTATATTTTTTGTGCAAAAGAGCAATTTTGTAAGGACTAAGTCAGATTTTTCCTTATCATTGTCAAAAATTATACAATAGTTATATAAAACATATTTTGGTTTCAAAACGAAGTCTGTTTAAACATTAACTTAAAATTCAGTCAAATCATTTTTCTTTTGGGAATCTGAAACTTTTATTACAACTCCGAACTTCCCGAAATTCAAATCCGGCTATGCGTACAAGTCACAATACATGAAGTGAAGATACTCAAGGCCTCAAATCACTGAGCAACGTGCTAGATCCCAAAATGACCAGTCGGGTCGTTACATCCTTCTTATCTGATGTTAAGCCTCTTACTTTTCCTCACCTGGTTACTTTGCCTAATGGATACAAAATGAAAGTGACATGCAATGACACTCTCACTTTAACCCCTAAAATTCTCTTGATGATGCTTCTGGTTCCTTCTTTTCAATATTACATTATTTCTCTTGCTCAATTAATTATACAAATAAATCGTTTAGCCTTATTTTCCTCTGTTGCTTGCGTTTTGCTGGACCCTTCTCTAAAGAGGCCAGTGGCACTTGGTAGTATTCAGAATGGGCTCTATATTCTCAGCCTTGCTACACTCACTTCTAGTTGTAACTCTGTTTTCAATACTTTATTTCTAAATACCATTACTGCAAATTCCATCAATGATATGAATACGAGCAATATTCTTTTACATTATCTTGTTTCTTTTACTTCTGTGAATGATGATGAGTTTCCTATTTATACTTCTGATTCTGCTTTATCATTTGATAGTTCATGTCATCTTAGACTTGGGCATTTTCCCTTTAGTAAAATGAAAACTAGTTCTCCCATGTGTACTAAATTGCCTATTTTTGTGTCTTATATGTCTTATGGCTAGGCAATGGAGACTCCCTTTTCCTGATAGTGAAATACACTTCCCTTCCCCTTTTCAACTTGTACATGTGGACCTTTAGGGCCCTTACCATACTCAAACATGTAATGGTTTTAAATAT